>OVAU01001033.1:0-16523 GCA_900406315.1 Biscutella laevigata subsp. laevigata
TCACCCCGCATATAATGCGGGTACAATTCTAGTATATTTTACAAATCGGATTATCTGATCTAACCATATACACTATCTTGAAATTAATCATCAAAATGAAAGTAAGTGAATACATCTTATTATAATAAAAATGGATTTATCTACCTAAGAAAGTTATAGTGGACAATTTTCTAGAATGACGACAAAAATATTTTGTTACAATAATATCATTTTTCTACCATAGTATATCACATTAAAAAAATCTCTAAAAGAATATTCTCTATTATTTAATTTTTAGAATTTAATAATTTTACAATAATACTTTTATATAACGATAAAAATATCCCTAGATTTTCGGATTTAATCATTTTAGAATTTTAGGATTAAAAAATATTAATTCACGAGATTTAATAATATATAATCTTTTATGATTTAATAATTTTAAATTAATATTATGATTATATATTTAATCAAATTTTTAATTATTATTTTCACTATAACAAAATACAAACTACATTGTTCAAAGAATATTTAAAAATTGTTAAATTTTAAAAACATAATGATTTTAATAAAAATGAATTTATCTAAACTAGATAAAATAATATTTAAAAATTTAAGACTTATTGTATTATCATGTTTTTGTAATTTAAAATGTTAACTATTATATATGTTAATTTCAAAATAAAAAATATTTGTGGACTATTGGGTAAATATTAAAATTCAAATAATGAGGTATAACAAGATCGTATAATCACGTAACATAACAAAAAAAATATACCCAATAAATAGGATTTAATAATTAGAAAATCCCTAAGAAATATATGTAAAGACATATTTTTTGGCATATTCTAAAATAGTCACTTAATTAATTTGATATAAACGATTTTTTGTCTGCAATATCTTTAAATTACATACTAATTCTATAAAATTTTATGATTTATTCAATTATAATATTTATTATTTTCACATTATACAACATAATAATTATGAATCACTCGATTACTATATATAACTTTCATATTTTTATCGGTAAACAGTTAAATGTTAAAGTTATTTTCAGAATCAATTCTAATTTTTATTTATTGTGAAGTTCACAGGTAAAACAAGTTATATTCTTATATTAAACAGTTAAATATAATATGATGGTTGGTTTGTCTTGGAAGTTATAATGATATAATAAATTGTATTTTAAAATTATGTGTAGTGATTGTTGTATTCCTGATTTGTTTTTTTTTTTAATAATTTGATTATTTTATTTTAAAGAATGTTTAAAGTTTTTATACACGAACAAAAAAAAAATTTCTATAATTTTTTAAAATTAAACATCAATTTTACCATAAAAAAGTTTATAAATAAATATTACAAATAGAAAATGCAATCAATTTTCCATAAAAATATCAAACAATTTTTCTTTTATTAAAAATTATTTTGTCTAAGAAAATATGATGACAAGCAAACCGTATTTTGGAACCAACAATGAATTATTCTTAGAACAATACATAACCAACGGTAAAAAATCAAATAACAATAACAATGTGGATCGTGAAAATTTGTAACCCACTGGCCACTGATAATTACTGGTGGGGCCTATCAACTGTATCGATGCGGTCTTCTCTTTCTCTCGGTACGGTGGTGAGTGCAGACCCTCAAATTGCAAAAATAGGATTCAAAATCTGAATCTGTTCTCCTCCGTCGAAGTTTGAAATTCCCTCTGGTTCTCTGCTCCTTCCGTGAGTTCTCTCTCTCTCTCTCTCTTTTTCCTTCTCCTTACCTCTCTCCCTCCTTGTCTTCTTCTTGTTTCGTTTCGCGTATCTTGAATTTCCGTTCAACTAATCTTTGATCTTTGTCTCATAACGGTAGATCTAGGGTTTATGACTTTTGGCCTTCAATAAATCTTCTTCGTTCTGCGAGTATTATTAATGTTTATCTAACGAGTTGTTCTATATCTCCATTGCTGCAGTTGAGCTGCACCAAGCTTCGATTCTCTCGCATTTACGTATACGTTATGCACGAATGAGGTTCGTTTTATCCAGATCGCTCTTGTTTCTTTACGTTTTACTGGCTAGCGTATGGTTCGGATTCGATGTCAATTATTCTTGGTGGTTAGATCATCGTAGATCGTGATTGAAGCGAGAGATACTTAGAAAAGCGAAGATGAGCGAGGGCCAGAAGTTCCAGCTTGGAACAATCGGCGCTTTGAGTTTGTCCGTTGTGTCGTCTGTGTCGATCGTGATCTGTAACAAGGCCCTTATTAGCACCCTTGGCTTCACATTCGGTAATCTGTTCTATTCCTCCTCGTAGATTTTAATACTGCTGTCGCCTTTGATTATTCATGTTGCTTCAGAAATATTTTCCTCTGGATCTATATGCGTGTTTGTATGCTAAAGAAGAATTACCTCCATGATTGTATATATTTAATATAGATGATTTCAGATCTTTGGTATATAATATATACGCTTTAGATGCCCCTGTGACTTGTAATAAATGATGTTTGTGGTTTGTGTGTCCCCAAAGAATCTGGAATCGTCTTATTGCTTTTTCAGGTAATCTTTTACTTTAGCCTTTATTTTCTATGGACTCGATGATTTATTCTAGGATACACCAGAGATTCTTATGTAGTGTTATACCGAGCAAGATGCTGCTCAACCCTGTTTTGAAGACTTTGAAAAAATAACTGCTTATATGTCAGCAATTGATATCGTCATAAGCTATATGTACTTACGATTGTTATTTTCTACTTACAGCAACTACTTTGACGAGTTGGCATCTTTTGGTCACATTTTGTTCCCTTCACGTTGCATTATGGATGAAGATGTTTGAACATAAGCCTTTTGATCCACGAGCTGTGATGGGATTTGGCATATTGAATGGGATATCCATAGGACTATTAAACCTCAGCCTGGGATTTAATTCCGTTGGTTTCTACCAGGTATAGCTTTGTCATTTCAGCTACTGGACTATGTGGTAGCCTTTTTTAACCTGTCTTGCATAAACCCATCTTCTCTTCCGTTGATAATAGATGACAAAGCTAGCAATTATCCCCTGCACTGTTCTCTTGGAGACACTTTTCTTCAGGAAAAAGTTCAGGTTAGCACGCAAAGTTCTGTTACTGTTTATATATTTTCCAATGGTTATTGTATTGATTTGGAGGAAGCCATGTGTATGACATCTATCTTTTCTCATGGCCATGTATTTCTGGTTGACTAAGTCTAAAGTCATATCATGTACTGTATGATAGTTGAGCAGCTTAGTGATAGTCTTATCTCCCTTAGTGTTGATACTTTATCCTCAGAAATTTTCATGAGTTTCTCAAACTAGTTTCTGGTCAAGGGCCTAGTTAATGTTACACTTCTTTTTTGTTTGCAGTCGAAAAATCCAGTTTTCATTAGGCATCCTTCTTCTTGGTGTTGGAATTGCAACTGTCACAGATCTTCAGCTAAATATGTTGGGCTCTGTCTTGTCGCTGCTGGCTGTTATCACAACTTGTGTTGCTCAAATTGTATCCTTTGCTCAGCTTTAATTTTCTCATTGCTCTATGTTGTCACCCTTTCAATATGTCTTGTCATAAGCCAAGCCGATGCTGTTTCTTAACCAATTTTCACAGATGACGAATACAATCCAGAAGAAGTACAAAGTTTCATCCACCCAACTTCTTTACCAGTCTTGCCCGTATCAAGCAATCACTCTTTTTGTCGCTGGGCCATTTTTAGATGGGCTCCTAACCAACCTAAACGTGTTTGCTTTCAAGTACACTTCTCAAGTGGTGGTGAGACTCTGTCTGCCATAGAGATTCTTCCCAACTTATTAACTGTTTTTCTTTCTTCCATATCGATACTACATTCTTACACGTGCTTCTTTTGACTGCAGTTTTTCATCGTCCTGTCCTGCCTCATATCAGTATCTGTAAACTTCAGCACCTTTCTTGTCATTGGAAAAACATCACCGGTCACATATCAGGTTCTGGGACATCTCAAAACATGCCTGGTTCTAGCATTTGGCTATGTGTTGCTGCGAGACCCATTCAACTGGCGCAACATTCTGGGTATTCTGGTGGCTGTGATTGGAATGGTTGTTTATTCCTATTACTGCTCGATTGAGACCCAACAGAAGGCAAATGAAGCATCAACTCAGTTGCCTCAGGTATATTTTTCATCTCTCTTTTTCTCTAAAACAATAGAAAGAAGTGAGGAGAATATGGTAGCATTCTAATTGCTAAACCAAATAGTACAACAAAAGAATCATACTGATGATGTGTGTGTGTGTATGTGTACGTGTCTATACTAATGTGAGAAACTTTGGGGTTTGGACAGATGAAAGAGAGTGAGAATGATCCGTTAATAGCAGTTGAAAGTGGAAGCGGAGTGTTATCAGAGGGTACAGGTACAGTGGCTCCTGTTTGGAACTCAAATAAAGATTTTCAAGCTTAAAGCTGGAAACTATAGAGACATTATATGCTATATTTTTTTCTGTTCTATATCAACTCTCTTTGTATCAGAATCAGATTTGTCAAAAAGAAAAAAAATAAACAACTCTTTTGTTTAAATCACGCATAGCAGAGAAGTGAGGGAGTTTGAAACATTGATAGCTTAACACAGAGTTAAGGCTAAAGAAGAAAGTAGGGAGTGAGTTGGGTGAAAGGGAACAGTTTTGATGATTTTTTTTTGAATCATATGCTTTCAAATTAACAGTATTTACTTTTAGACCTTTTTCTTTATGGATCTACAATTACTACACTGCTCATTGTGATTAAATTCCCTTGCCAATTTTTTCGTCATGGTTGTCTTTTTCTAGTCTTAGTATAAGTTTTCGATATGTATTTTTAAAAATATAAATTTTTTGGAAGTGTTTAAACAACAAGCACCAGTGGTCTAGTGGTAGAATAGTACCCTGCCACGGTACAGACCCGGGTTCGATTCCCGGCTGGTGCATTGAGAGCTATGATGATATTTGGGCTTTCGATGGTTGGGTCCATTGAAACTATCAGAACATCTGATGATCACGCCTCACTAACTGAGCTCTCTTTTTTTTCCTTTTTATTATTCTTCCAAGATTGGGGCTTTTACGAGCCTTCGAACTCGAGCCTTGGAGATTTTTTTTACGCAATAATTATTTATCTGATATACCAAATAAATTACCTCTCTTCTAACATTTTACAAAATTAAAAAATCTTTAAATTTTGTATACTATATTATCCACAAATTTAACATGATCTTCCAATTTTCATGGAGACTTATCTACGCAATTACAAAATTGACTTTTACATCACAATTTTACAAAATCAATACTTTTGTTATGTGTTATATTTTGGGAATTAAAAAATATACTTTACGCTAATGTTAGACGACTGCTATTACACCAATTGCATTTTAGGTTCCAATTCACAGCCACACACTAAACATAAGCAAAAACGTTTCAAATATCTCTTTAGAGATTTCCGATTGCATTTCCATGTCTTCCATAGAAATACACATGAAGAAAGAAAGAAAGAATTGGTCTGTCAGCTTCAGGGCCAAAATGGATGGCACAGCTTAATCCTACTTCTGCATTGGTCATGAAGCATCAACATCTCTCTTTTGGATCAATTGGTCATGGTGTACTGTGTCTGAAACTTTGCTCGGTGGCCAATACCTAAACACAGATCTCCCAATTATGTTTTTTATTGGAAGCGGACCCCTGCGTTTTACATTCACCAAATCATCCATGAATCAACAAAAGAACCATGAAGTTAAGACAGAAGAACCATGAGATCTTCCAAAGTATTTACCAGTTATGAGAGTCAAAGCTTTTGTTGCGGTTGTCTCCTAGCACAAAAACATAACCTTCAGGAACGAACTGCAAACAAACAGGAAATAAAATAAAATATAGAGCCAATTTAGCAGCAATATTTACAACTTTTAGGTCAAGAGATCATTCATTTAGGAAGTGCAAGCTTGCTTACCATCGGTTCCATTTTATAGTAAATTGGCTCTAAGACAAAATCCTCAACTTGAACAGTATCATTCACTAAGAGGTGTCCATCACGAACCTATATGATATAGCATCGACAGGTTAGGGAAGAAATTGATCGCAGAAACAGCAAAATAGTAAGGGTTTGTTTCGAGGAGACAAGACATCAAAAGCTACTACATAAGTAATACCAAGACTTCAATCGAAAAATAGGATCAATCAACAAGTGGGTAGATATAAGAGCTTACTTCAACCCAGTCACCTTGGCTAGCAACTATCCTTTTTATGAAAACATCAGTACAACTGTAACCATGTTCCTGCAATTCAAATGAGGCTTTCAATCACCTGTCAAAACTGGTTTAAATGACGTTTGAAAAACAAGAAAGGGTGATTTGAGATTTACCAGCAAAACCGGAGGAGCCTTGAAGATAACTATATCTGAAACCTCTGGCTTTCTGAAAAAATATGAGACCTGTCCAACACCAAAGCACAAACACAGAGCAACCAAGTTAAGAGCTTGATGTGCATCCTACCTATTGCTTACATAAGAACTAAACACATCTAAGACAAAACCCATAAATCAATGTTTAGTCACTGTAATGCAAAGTAGGTTAAAGCCTATATAAAGAACCAAATAACCAATATTCTCACCTTCTCGGCCATAACACGATCACCCACATCGAGGGTAGGGTACATGGAAGTTGAAGGTATAGATTTGGGTTCAGCCAGAGCCGATCGGAAAAGTAGAGAAACTGTCACCGCCGTGAAAGCTGCTTTAGCATCCTCCGAGCAAATATTCAGAAGCTTATTTACCCATCCGTTTACAGCATAGGAATGCTTACCACTTAACTCCAACTTCACTTTAGCATCACACGCCGTCACTCCCCTGTCAACCTCAGCAATATCCGGCGATAGAGTCACCGGAATGCTACACGGCATCCACTTGGAACCCTTTAGGAACGGGATGATGGAAGATGTCTTTAAGGGAGAAATCCCGAGAGCGTTCATCCCCCTTAAATCAGGAGCTGCAGTCAATTTCATGAGGGAGATCATACCCAACAGAAGTGGATTCTGACTTCCTTCTTCAAGAATTTCCCTCGCAACTGTGCAGTACATGGAAGCAGGTCGGAAACGAGAGCTTGAACCACCGCCGGATCCAGAGGATTTATCCATATCGGGAATCTGGCTGTTGCCGAAGATTCTGGGACGAGACCAACATTCGAAGCATGATCGGACGTCGAGAGTACCGACACGAGTCCCGGCGGATGAAGCAATGTTTCTAGCAACATAGCTAGAGTACGTGAAGGTAACCCTAAGCGCCATAAATGCAATACTGTGAAGCGAATGTTAATAAAACGGGAATCGGATCGGAGAAATGGAAGGTCGACCTGCCGGAAAGAGAAACGGAGAATTTCTCCGCCGGCGATATCGAGTTCTGAGAAGGGAAGAAGAGGCGCGAGAAATCTGGAGATCCCAGAGAGAGAGAGAGTCTTGTCTCAATGTTCTCAAAATGTCAGTCAATTTAGGGCCAGATATGGGCCTTGGCTATATACAATTTCTCTATTAGTCATTTAGTCCCGAAATTTTATTATTTTTACTCTTCTACCCGATTACTTTCTGATTTTCATTAAGAACCCCAATAAATTTCGAATTTATTTCTTATGTGTATCTCGAATTACAAACATTAGAGAAGGATGATTGTTAAATACCTATGCAAGCAATGATTTATAAAGATAAGGAACAAATTTATACCATAGATATATGATTTCTGAATTTTATTTCTACTCGAATATAATGTCTATTTTGGCAATTATTTGCTATTATAGACACAAAATACATGACATCAGCGCATACGTCATCTACTCTCAGGTTAGATTTGTTGCGATGCTTCCTCGGAATATCTCAAGTAAATAATCAAATTTGGACTATATAGTTAAAAATTATTTAATTTGAACAACCTCACAGAGTACTTTACTTAGTGGTGTTAAGTTTGACCATCACCTAAATAAACACACATACAAATTTTGGATCTAGTTCGTGATTTGTTTCCTTCTTCAAGGTCTCCTGAAATATTGGGAAAATATTAAAAATCCAATTTTTTAAATTTCGTTCATTTTAAACATGAATTTTATCAGATTGAAATCATAAATTTTTATTGATTTTTTATTTCTATCAAAAACTTTCACGGACTAAACCAAATTATTAACGATATTAACTTCATTAACGAAATAATTAAAACGAAATTAAATTTCATCCTTAAATTAAACAATGCCGTTTAAAAAATGAATTAAAGATCAGAAACTTTCAAATTTTGACAATTTTTAATATCAAACTAGAGTTGAGCCCGCATTCAATGCGAGTATTTTTGTTTTGAAATCATTAGCCCTTTAAATTATAAAAATATGATAATATAATATATTGTAGGTTATACGCTATTTACGTTTTGATTTGGAAATTTATATGAGAATATTGATTAATATCTATTAAATTTAAATATTTTTAAGATAATAGTAGTTTTAAAATATTTTTAAGATTGATTTAATTTTAAAATTGATTTAATTTTAAAATATGGTTAGCTTTGTGAAATTTATAACAAAATAAATAATATATTTTTAAACATTATTTTTTCAACCTATTATTAATTGTTAAAAAATAATTGATGTTTTTAAAAATTATAAACCTGTAATTGTAGTATTTCTTTAAATTATTTAATATTTCCTTGGAATTATAAAATGTTTCTTTGAATTTATTGAATTCTAAAAAATGAAATAACAAATAATATTCTTATAGAAATATATAATAAACTACTAATGAAAAGGAGAATAGAAAGAATATTATTATTGGTTTTTAACTATTAAATATTTTAAAAAGTTGGTTGATATCAATTTTTTTTTAAATGGAATAATTATTTAAAATTTTTAATATAAATTTTTATTTTTTTTATTATCCAGACGCTTTTTGAATTTGAATTTTAATATCGGAAAACAAATCCGAATATAAAATAAAGTGAATAGAATGAATATTCTTTTACGATATTGTTGATTTTTAATTATTAAATTTTTAGAGTTTTTTTAAAAATCGTTGAATATGATTTTTTTTTTCAAAATAGATTAAAATATTAAATAATTTTAATACAAATTAATTATTAACAAATTGAATACTTATCTAATTTTTAAAATATTCATTTTTATTATGAAAATAAAATTAAAATTGGATCCTTTATTTTAGGAGTAGAATAACAAAAATAGATTTTAGATTTTTGTAAAAAATTTTAATTTAATAAATATCATTATTTATATGCGTATCATGCGGCGTTATTTATTTATATTATTAATATTTATTATATTCAATTTATGTGGTGATAATTTAAATCATTGTTAATCATCGAAAAAATTATGCAAACTGATATCTTTAAATTTAGTATTTTAATAGATTATTTATTTTGAGGTTATCTTTATATGAATAATTTTTTGAATTTTTTTTAGGGTCAAATATAAAGAGATATCTTTGGTAAAAATATAAATATTTTAATATTATTTTTAAAAAATATTTGTAGTTAATAATATTCATTAGAGATATTTAATAATATGATAAAAACAATTGTATACATAAATTTTGTTATTTGATTATTTTTGGAACAAAAATATACCCCTAGATATATTTATTTGTTTATAATTATTATTATCTAATTAAATATTCTATTTATATCTTAGTTCGTTGGTTAAAGATATTTTAATTTCTGTTATCCTAAGAAATAGTTCACCATGACTTATTTATGGTAGATAAACTCTACTTTAATATAATAGATGAGCCAAATTAGGTTCGATATAAAATTAGAGATTGAAGATCAATTACTCGGTTCAATTTGGATTATTCGAGAATATGAACAATTTTGGAACTTGACTTTTTTCCTTTTCTACAAAATCTCACATCTAAAAGATTGACCAACCAAAAGATTCGTATTTATATCTAACCTGAAAACAGAATTAGCCAAGAAAGAAGAAAATATAACAATCACTTGTTCTGGAAATTGAGTTTGCCAATGAAGAATGCAAAAAGAAATGCCAAGAGAATGGGGAAGAGAATGAGAGCTACAGATACAAGAGCCAAAGAATCATAACTTTAACCAAAATAATCTTCCAAAAATGTTGAAACTTTCTTCCTCTCTCCAAATGCTAATATTTCTTTCTCCATATCTCCATACTGCGATGTGAGCAATCCATTCAAAACCCATGACGTCGGACTCAAGTAATACATCCAAATCCACCATCTCGGTATGCTCTGCATATCAAAACAAAACTCTCAAAAATCTCATATCTTTAGATACTAAAACTGAAAGAGGCAAGAGAGGACTTACAGGTTTGGGTATGACATAACCAGCAAAGAGAGCGGAGAGTGCGTAAAAAGATGAACGGAGAGTTACAGCAACGTAAAGGTTTGGAGTCACAACGACTAAAAGCATGCCGAAATAGTTGAAGATGAGCAATGAGCAGAAGATTGTGTAGAAGCTCCAAAACACTTTGTATACTGACCATTCATAGCCAACCGTAGGATACACGATTACCACATATACAAGAGATTGGAATAACAAATATGGAATTTCAACCAACACCTGCAAAAACACAAGTCTTGAATTACATTCTAAAGCACAGTTTGCTCGGGAAGCCTCGTTTCGATTCTCAGATAGGTCCTCTTTAATGAGGTTATTTGGTTATGTTTTGATACCTGAGCAAGGGAATAGGCCCATGAAGTATACATTCTAGCAAATCTTTCGCGGTAAAAGACATTTCTTTCTCTTGCAATAACGAATAACACTGTTGTACAATTGTTTATACCAGTGAAAAGAACCACAGTAAACATTGAGCCAAATATGTTGAATAGATCTTGCTCATTGTTTCTGAAAAACACAAGACAAAGTAAAAGAAACATGAATACATATAACATTTCAGAGAAAGCAAAGTATGAGAGACTAACATTTCTTTAGCTTTTTGCCAGAAGACAATGCCACAGACTGTAGAAGTAAGAGACATGAAGATGATTCGAGTCAGATTGTACGAAGGACTTCTCCAGTAAGAGAGATGTTGTTTCCATAGACATGCTTTGAATTGTTCAAAAACCGTTTGAGCATACCCTGAAGATAAGATTAATCCTTCTGATTCTGTAGATGTAGAACTCATTTGCTCAATTACCATTTTGTTCTCCCTAAAACGAACAAAAACAAGAAAAAAAGCTAAGACCAAAGACTTCACAATAAGCAAACATTATCCAAAGATTGTTTTGATATATACACTTACTTAAACAAAGTTGATTCTTTGTATATTTGTGCCAAATCAACACCAAGTTTGTCTTCTGAAGATTTAGAAGTAATGTCTAGTATCCAAGTGGCTGGATTAGAGGTTTCTTTCATTTTCGAAACTCCATTAATGCTCTACAGTTAAAAAAAAAACTATTACTTCATATGCAACCATTACTTCAAATGCAATAGTATCAGCAGTACATAGGAAACTGACCATAAAATATTCAATAACTTTGGTTGAATGTTGTCCAAGAGGTCCATAATAGATAATCTTTCCTCCGTTTTTCATCAGGATTAGCTACAGTTCGAAAAAGGGTCTTATTTATGTACATTCAAACAAAGAGACTTGAAATGTTGAGTTTTGTACCTCATCGAATGCTTCGAAGATATCTATGCTTGGCTGGTGAATGGTGCAAACAACTGTTCTACCAGTCTCGGAGATGTTCTTCACAGCTCTCATTACAATTGCAGCAGCTCTTGCATCTAATCCTGTTGTTGGCTCGTCCATGAATATGATTGAAGGATTTGAAACAAGCTCCACAGCTATTGTCAGTCTCTTGCGTTGTTCTGTAGTTAAACCGTTGGTTCCAGGGATTCCTACTATAGAATCTTTAATCTCTTCGAGTTCTATCGTCTCAAGAACTTCATTGACTATCGCCTGAAAGCAAAACAAGGAAGGTAAGAAGAAGAAGACACAATTTTGTATGAGGGACTCTTGTACAGTGGTTTTGATTTGGAAGTCCAAAGAACTTAATAAACTTACGCGCTTTGTTTCTGAACTGATGTTAGAAGGAAGTCTAATCCAAGCAGAGTATTTTAGAGACTCTTGTACGGTTAAATTGGGAGAGTGAATATCAAACTGTTCGCAGTAACCTGAAACCCTTGCAAATGTTTCTTGAACCTTAAGATAACCACCTACTCGAATATGTCCTTCAACGACACCTCGTGTTTTCCTTCCAGAAAGAACATCAAGAAGAGTAGTTTTACCAGCTCCAGTCACACCCATTAGAGCAGTGAGAACTCCGGGCTTAAATGCGCATGTTACATCAGACAGAAGCTGCAGCTTCTTTCCCTTTTCAACAAAAAGCCAAACACACATTATAACTCTTAATGTTCTGTTTCAAGAGGATTTAAGATTAGTCTTCTTTTACCTGTGGGGTCGCAACAAAGTATTGCACGTCTTGAAATGTGAATGTTAAGGGCTTGAAAGGCAATGCATTTTTGTATTGGGAACTTGGTTTATTGTCTTTTTCTGAACTTTGAGCGGCATTGTTCTCAATTGAAACAATCGTAGGAGACCTTTGTGAAGCTGGAATTTTCACAAGAGAAAAATCAATCCTCATTGCCTGAACATCTCATAATCTATATATCTCTTGTGAACTTACTCTTTATAAAGGTCAAGGCCAGGGCATAAACTGTGTTGAAGAAGAGTGATAAGCCGATTAAAGCTCCAAATGCAGCCCAGTAAGTGTGATTACCAAAGTTCAATCCGCGATCATCTAGAACTTGTTCCCCCAAGGTTTTGTTTTCAGATGTTGTTGTCTAATGGTAATATACAAAGATCTTGAGAATCTAAGCTCGGAAAGTGTGAAAATGTTAACGAAGAAATTCATTTTTACCTGGCTCCACCGTGGGGAGAAGAATTCATTTGTGGTAAGACCAATCTCACCATACGACAATGGAGAAAACCAGAATGCCCACTCAAGCCAAGAAGGCATGGAGGCTGAACAGAACATAACAATGTAACCTCAGTATCCACATACTCACTAAAGTTCAAGTTAGGAGTAACAAAGACTTACGTTTCCGAACAATGAAACCTCCAAATAATGTGAGAATCATTACAGAGATGGCTCCAATGGTTGTGGCAGTAACATAGTCTCGAAAAATGGAGGCTATAGAACGGAACATGGATATACATGAAAGGTGTAAAGCAAAGAAGATCAAGAACTGGCGAATAAGCCTGAAAGAAAGAAAGAAAGAAAGAAGAGAATGAATTTTGGTTTCTCTTGCAATTGCCAAAAAACATGTTCTCAAATCAGTACCTTCCAATTTCAGGACTGTAACCAATGACATAATATGTCATAACTGTCCAAATGAATGGATCAAGAATCGAGATTGGTATCTTTAAAATAGCTGAAGGAATTGCATAAGCCCAAGCAGGATAAAAGTATAACTCCTTTTGCTTGCAGAAAACAGCAATCCTTGAGAGTGTTAATGTGAGTTCTGTAAATCCATCGGCAAGAAATCTAAAGAGAGAAAAGAATAAAGAGCCCATAAGATAATTAGCATGAACAGTATCTCTTTTAGACCCAGTTTGTAGATAAACAGTCATTGCAATGGATCCAAGGATAATTAACTGTACAAGAAAAAAGGTAAAATGTGGTTAGAAATAATGTATTTGGCAAAGCTTTGAATATGTAAAACCAAAAAGAAGAATAGAGACTAACTTGAACATATTTGAATATGTAAAGGAATGAGTTTCGTTTCATAAGAAGAAATTCTCTTCTTGAGCAAGCTTTTAGCATCTCCCAGTTACTAAGTGAGTATTTCTTAAAGCATAAAGCATTCGTTTGAGTCTGAGACTTTTCATATGTCTTGGAGAGTTGTAACCCAATATCAGACTTCTTAAAATTGTCAATGAATGAATCAATGGAGACAAAACTGTATGGTTTGTCTCTATGACACCAATACTGTTCTTGATCTTTCCTTGAGATAACCTGCAGCAAAAAGAAGTGTAAATGATCATCAAGTTTGATATCAAGAGTATATATCATCACTATTTTTACCTCTTGAAGGAATTCAGCAACAGATTTTCTATTTGGACATTGAAATCCACAATCCTCAAAGAAACTACTTATTAAATCTCGTGGACCCTGATAGATTATCTTTCCTTCTCCCATAAGAATCACATCGTCGAATAGCTCAAAAGTTTCTGGTGCAGGCTGGAGAAGTGAGACTAGAATAGTTCCTTCAGATACATGTGCAAACTGTTGGAGACATGATAGAATCTGGAATGTAGTTGAGCTGTCCAAACCATTCGATATTTCATCCAAGAACAGAGTTTTTACTGGACCTACAATCATCTCACCTGCAGCAGATTAGAGATGATGAGAAAAAATTGTTTTTGGAAGATCTTGAAACCTCTGTGTGAATGTTAAACAGTACCTGTAGTTAACCTTCTCTTTTCTCCACCGGATATTCCTGATCTCGAAGCATCTCCTACACGTGTATCTGCACAGATATTGAGTCCTAAGATCTGAAACACAGCTACATATTGTCAAGAGAAGAAGATAAAGATGAAGCCAAAAAAAAAGACTAAAAGTATGATATACCTTAAGGATATAGTCTGTTTGCAGATTAGTTTTTAAACCCTCAACTGAAACTGCCTTCATGTATGCATCTATATCAAGATCTGGAACTATTCCTTCTAGTTTCTCCCTTCTGCTAATTTCGTTCATCATTTCTATTTGATTAAAAAACAAAAGGTTCTCAAAAGGGTTCAATATAGCTCACTGCAACAAGATTTGAGAGCAACAAGAAGCTTCACCTAAACGGCTTCTTGTGCCTTGAATACATCCCGAGAAATCGAGTGTCTCTCTCACACTAAGCTCTGGAATATGAAGATCGTTTTGACTTACGTAGCTCGATGTTTTCACTGGAACAAACTCTGAGAATAAGTGACCGTTGTAACTTATTTCTCCTCTTGTCTGTAAAGTGAAAGTAATTCATATGATTTCTGAACAACATTTTAAGAAAAACAAAACAAAAAAAACCAAACCTGTAATGAAGGGTCAAGTCTTCCAGATAATGCCTGTAAAAGAGTAGTTTTACCGCAACCAGGAGGACCAAGCAACAAAGTCATTCTGCAAGAAAACCTCTAATTTTTTTGAAAACAGAGCAAAAAAGGAAATTTCTGCTTACAAGAATCTGATACCTTTTAGGCTTTATGATTCCACTGACGCCTTTCAAGATGCTTATCTTCTTGTATTGTTTTGAACATGTGAATCTCTGCAAGAAAAATTTGTAAGGATTCAATCTCAGAACAAGTCAGAGCAGTGGAAACTGAGACTCTTACAGATAATCGGCTTGAAATGGCATTCCAAAGAGTTGGAATAGGCTTTCCATAAACTACTTCACACTCTGCTTCGACAAAAACATCATTGAACCTCACTTCAATCTTTGGTAATTCGATCCCAACCCTTCAAAAAAGCAAAGAATCTACATCATTCCAACAAACACAGAGAAAAAAATCTACAAGTGTGGTTGGCTTACTCATCAATTCTCTTCCTTATGTTCTGCATTAAGCAGCGGTTATCAGTCTCAACATGGCTAATGAGCTCATCGATAAAGAGACGTCTATCAAGATCATCAAGTTTAGAAACTTCCATGACTCTTCTCTCTGTTCTCTTCCCTTCTTCATCTCTTTTGGAGAACAAAGCAGTATTGATTCTTTTAAATGTTGGTAATCTCTGAATAGCAGCCCATTGTTGAGCATCTCCATGTTCAGAAGCAAAACTAGTTGATCCACCTGTTTCAGACATTACCATTTATTACACGAGGTAGAGAAAGTAGTAGGCTCTCAAAAACATATGATCATGTATAGATAGACCCAAGTGACTTCACGATATATGTATATATATATATATATAGAAAGTCCAAGGGTTTAAAAGCTTAATATGGACAAAATAAAGTGTAGAAACCTTATTTTCCACCATAAGCCTGGCAAGTCATATAAGTAAAACAAATATTAAGAACAGATGTAAGAATAGAATATTAAACTGTACAGGAGAATGATTAAACTAATAAATAAGCTGGTAAGCGTTGAAAAATCTGGTGTTGAAAAATTCGAATTTTCGAGATCAGATGTTTGTGTTTGTGGATCTTCTCGTTATGTAGTTTGGGTGGAAACTATTGTATTAACTTTAGACGTTTTTCTTTAGTTTTTTAACTTTTTTTCCGACGTATTTCGTATCTCGTCCTTGTTGTCAATTGTTAGGTTTTTTTTACCAAATTTTAGTTAGTTTTTTATCTTGTTTCTGGAGATATTCATATTTTACACCGATTTAGCTTTTGAGGTTGATTTTTAACCATCAACTTAATATTTGATTTTCAATATTCTCTAAACTTGTAATGTTTTCTACTTTGTTTAATATAATTATAAACTAGGATTTTGCCCGCATTTATGTTTAATTCTAATCGTGATATTTTAAATTTTGTATTTTTTTATATTTTAATATTAATTAAGAGGTATCTAATAAATCTTGTATTTTAAATGTGTTATTATATAAATGTTATATAATTT
>OVAU01001034.1:0-16512 GCA_900406315.1 Biscutella laevigata subsp. laevigata
AATAGGATGAAGAAAAAGACACAAAGAAGAAGAGCTTGAGATAGAGACAGAGAATTGGATCGAAGAAAAAAAAAAGGTTTAGGCACCTAAGAGCTCTGATACCATGATAACTTTGTGAAAATCCAACTTATTTCATTAACATTACGGCGGCTCTGCTTATATAGATACATGAGCTAGGGTATTCTCATAAGAGGTAAATATAGACAGAAATATACAGCAGTAAATATATAGCAGTAAATACATAATATATTGTAACATACTCCCATCCTAACAATTCTAACAAGAAAACATTCATTCAATGTTTCAACTTCTCGAAAGAGACATTCGAGCCCTTGAGTGCTCTCTTCCCTTTGAAGATGATGTTGTAGGCTTATCAACTTTCAAAGGTACCAATCTTTCTTTGATGTACCAAAGCCAAGAAACAGGAAAGATCTGTTGACATATGGGCTCTCATTACGCTCATTGTGGTTTCTCTCTAACAGCTCAATGGCCTTGCTCAACGGCTTTCTTCTTCGTTTTGTTTCTGTTAGTTGTTTCCGTTAAATTTGTTTCTCTCTTCCTGTATAAAAGCACTCTTTAGCTTTGTTTCTTATGTAACAAGTAATCTCATTCTTTTCATCAATAAGAGTTTTCTCTTCTTCTCTCAGTTTTGATTCTTGTTCATCATCAATTCACCATCACTCTAACATGGTATCAGAGCCTATGTGCTCGTTTCTGATCATCTTTGTTTGAGTTTTGTTTCATCATCATCACCATCATTCTTTTCAATCTTCCGCTCACCATCAATCTCAATTCTTTTCATCATCATCATCATCTCTGATCATCTTTTCGGATTCATCTATCACCATCAATCTCGGAATCTCAATCTCAATCTTCCGATCATCCTCTCGGATCTTCTTTACTGATCATCTCCTCGGATTCTGTTCTCCGATCATTGACTCAGATCATCTTCTCCGAATCATCTTATCGAATCTTTTCATCCTCCAATCATCCTCACCGACTTTGCTCGGCTTCATCTATCATCTCCTTCTATCTTTCATCTCTCATGTCTTCTTCAATAAAGTTTCTTGCTCTCTTCTTTGCATGGACGATTGTTTCCATGGCGAAACCAATCTTTGTATCTCACGATGACGTGAATTTCAACTTCAGATCTTTCACGGATACGAGCTCCAACACCGTCATATACAACACTCAGATACGATCAGAGGATCAAGACTCAAACACCACCGCGTCTTTCTCCACTCACTTCTCCTTCTCCGTTCAAAACGTGAACCAAGATTCCTCCGGCGACAGAATCTCTTTCTTCCTCTCTCACGACGACGATACCTTGGGAAGTTTCAGAGGTTACTTAGGTCTCGTCAATTCCTCTAACCCTATGAAGAATATATTCGTAGCCATTGAATTCGACACCAAATTGGATCCTCATTTCAACGACCTAAGCGGTAATCACATCAGGTTAGATATCGACAGCTTGAACTCAATCGCTACTTCAGAACCATTGCTTTCTTCGAAAGTTTATCTTAAATCTGGAAAATCTATCACTGCTTGGACTGATTACAAGAACGATCTGCGTTTGTTGAGAGTGTTCTTGAGTTGTTCAGATGCAATTCCCACCAACACTTCGACCAAGAAGCCAGAGAAGCCTCTTTTATCTGTGGACGTGGATCTTTCTCCCTTTCTAAATGGAGAGTTGTATGTAGGATTCTCTGGTTCAACAGAAGAAAGCACAGAGGCTAATCTGATCGAGAATTGAAACTTCATGTCCTCTGGTTTTCTCCTAGTGTGGCCAAAGATCATCAAATTCATTCTTTGATTTTCAGTTCCTAAAATGGAGAAGTACAAGAAGCTCGAGAAGCTAGTTGAACATGTCACTAGGAAGATATCATTCTCTGACACGGAACCTGATTATCACTCCTCCAAATCAAGCTTTCATCTCGTCTTTGAGTATCTTGATGCTGATCTCAGTAAGTTCATTGCTTTGTATAGGATGGATACAAATCATAGACCACTGGAACCTATTCTTGTGCAGAGGTTCATACTTCAGCTTTGTAGAGGCGTATCTCATTGTCACAGCCATGATGTGCTTCACCGTGATCTTAAACCACAAAATCTTCCTCTTGATGAGCATAAATATGTCCTCAAGATTGCTGATTTGTGGTCTGTTGTAGTTGATATGTGGTCTGTTGGATGCATCTTCTTCTGTTTAGCTCTCCTGGTGTTTGAATACTTAACTCTGAAGAAATTGAAAAGCGTGAAGGCAGAGAAGGGACTTAAGACAGCAAACATTCCTCAGACATTGAGTTCAGTGGTTGCAGCAAATTCCTTGAGTGAGAATTCTTCGTTCTCTTTGTTATTGACTGCAGATGTTTCAGCAAACAATGAACCTACATCCTACACAGAAGCTAGTCTTGATCCTCGATGGGTGAAGGCCATGGATGATGAGTTCAAAGCTCTTCAGCTTAACAAGACTTGGGAGCTTGTACCTTTACCAACATGAAAGAAGACCGTGGGATGTAGTTGGATTTACAAAATCAAACGCTCAGCAAACGGCAGTGTAGAACGGTTCAAAGCTAGGCTCGTGTTAAGAGAGTTCACTCAGAAGGAGGATCAAGAAGTCTACATGTCGATACCACCTGGTCTATATCTAGAAGAGAACTCTCTGGTTTGTCGTCTACATCGTCCCTTGGTCGTAGCGTTCAGAGCTTCTTCTCAAGTTGGCCGTAACTTCACCACCTACCCTCCAACTTGAAGGGGGGTGTTGACATATGGGCTCTCATTAAGCTCATTGTGGTTTCTCTCTAACAGCTCAACGGCCTTGCTCAACGGCTTTCTTCTTCGTTTTGTTTATGTTAGTTGTTTCCGTTAAATCTGTTTCTCTCTTCCTGTATAAAAGTACTCTTTAGCTTTGTTTCTTCTGTAACAAGTAATCTCATTCTTTTCATCAATAAGAGTTTTCTCTTATTCTCTCAGTTTTGATTCTTGTTCATCATCAATTCACCATCACTCTAACAAGATCGAGTTTTAGGTTATGAATGAGGTTGAAAATGGCGTCTCGTGGACCAAGTTCTTTGATGTGGCTAGTCCTGATCTCCCGATGTTACGTTCTGACAAAATTCTTGCTAGTTCGGTTCATTTCATTGATAAGGAAAACAGAATCATAATATGTTGTGAGGAAATATTAGAAGCAGATGAAAGCAACGTTTGTGTCAGTGTATACGTTATTGAAGAAGGTGTGTTGAAGAAACAAGGTGAGATCGAAAGACATAGAATAGGTTTTAAGTTGGCCTTATGTCTGCGGCTTTGCATATCTCCCAAGTCTAGTTCCGGTTCCAACATAAGAGAGTGAGTGAAATTCTTCAAGTTGTTTTATGATATATTTTTATTACAATAAAGTCAAGTTTCTCATAGCCTTAAAAGCGATGATGTGTTACCGATGAATTGATAATATGTCGGATCGGATCTATTTCTATTGATGGTGTTGTAATGCTGACTATTATTTCAAACGTTGTGTTTTTTTATAAATATAACTAGAATTTTATCCGCATTATATGTGGAGTAATTTTTTTTCAAATTATATTTTATACAAATATATAGAATGAATTATCTTTAAAATATAATTCATTTTTTGAATTTTATGGATATTAAGATAATAACAATTTATAGTTAACTATTTTTTGTTAGATTTATCTTGAGAAATTATTATATAATAAATTTGTAATTATCTTTATTTAAATTTTATTATATTTATTTTGAGAAAATCTTCAATTTTTATTTAAATTTTATATATATTTTTGGTTTTATTTTTATTTGAATTCAGACCATAATTTGACCCGTTGATCAACATGTTTGATCATTGTATCGAAGATAAAATTTTAAATGATTTTCTAATAAAAATGGTTTAAAAAGATATTTCTAGCTAAAATAAATAAATTCAATATTAATATAATTTGATTTACTATTATATTTATTATATTTATATTTACACAATTTTGTGAAAGAAAAATCTCAAATTATATGATTATATTTGTCTTAGAAAAAATTCCAAATTTTTTATATATTTATTGTTTAATAAGATAATCATTACTTGTTATTCAATTTTTGTTAGATTTATATGTATCTTGGAAAAATGTATTTTCGGGAAAGTTTCGAAATATTTTTGAATTTATATACATTTTGAAATATTAAAATATTATTGTTTTTGTTTTAGATATATCTAAAGAAAACTTTATATAATTTTTTCTGTATTTATCTCTATTTAAGTAGTATTAGATATATTTTGATAAATCCTCTAATTCTCATTTAAAATTATATTTATTTCAATTTTACCTTGGGATTTTTAATTTGTTCTTTAAATTCATTTTTCGAATGACATATAATACAATTTTTAATAATATTAGTTTATATTCATAAAAACGATTCTAAAATAATATTATGTATATCATAATCATTATATACTAAAAATTATATTGTAATTATACCATGTATTGGAAATTATGTATATCATAATCATTATATACTAAAAATTATATTGTAAATATACCATGTATTGGATAAAAATGTTTATATCTTGTATTTTTTATAATAGATCTATGTTGACAAAAAATATAGGTATAGTTTTTGATATACTAAATTATTTTCAATTTAGGTGTAGGTTAAAATATTTGTATATTTGAGAAAATAAAATTATGTAGAATATAATTATCATATAATAAAAATTATATTTAAATTAGTGTAATTATACTATATATTGGACAAAAAATTAAATTGAATATTGTGAAATTCGAAAAGAGAGGTAACTTATGTATCTTGTTGAAAATGATAAATTCAATATTATGTAGTTTGATTTTTAAAATTCTTATAAAATTAGATTTAATATTAAAATTATATTAAATTTTTCGTTTTTAAAATATTTTGTTATGAGAAAATATTTAATTTTCAATTAAAAATANCGAAAAGAGAGGTAACTTATGTATCTTGTTGAAAATGATAAATTCAATATTATGTAGTTTGATTTTTAAAATTCTTATAAAATTAGATTTAATATTAAAATTATATTAAATTTTTCGTTTTTAAAATATTTTGTTATGAGAAAATATTTAATTTTCAATTAAAAATATATATATATTTTTCAATTTTACCCTTAATGAAAATTACATAGATTTCCAATTTTTTTTTTTTTTTTTTGTTCTTTAAATTATTTTTTTGCAATGATATATCATGTAATAATTTATTGATTTAAAAGTTATTTTCTTAAAATTGATTATGAAATAATACTATTAGTAAAAATGGTGAGATACACGTGGACGTCAGATCTTAATAAATTTCACAGGTTAATATGAAAGTTTTTTTTTTATGCTTAACTGTTAAATATATTCCAACTTCTCAAAAAGGATCAAAACTTGAGTTAATTACATGTTACTACCCGATCAAACTATCCGACCTAACAATTAGCCTATATCAAAATCAGAAATTAGTGGCTTACGCCTCTCCTAACTGAATTAACTTGGAAAATTTGGATCCAATATCGATAAATGGAGTCCCCACTCTAGCTTGCTTGATCCCTTGTTGAAGATATCATTGCTAAACGATTGCAAATAACCTGGTAGATCTCTTTCACCATAAGCTCTGCCGGAGATATTGAATTTGATCGATGCAGTTTAGAGTTTCTCTGCATCCAAATGGTATAACAAGCTGCCTGAAAAATAAATTTGACTAGCATCCTCATCTTCCTTGGAATAGTATCAGAAGGTAGCCAAAGAATAATCTGTTTCACAGAGGTTGGGGGTTGGATCGAAGCTTTGTTCATGAAATGCATCAAATACTATTGCTGTAACAGCACCTGAAAAATAGATGGTCAAGATTCTCAGGTTCACGATCACACAACAAGCATAAATGAAGAACAGAAAGTCCCCAGCTGCGGAGCCTCTCCCTAGTAGGAAGTCTTTCCCTTGCAATAATCCTGGTGATGAACGCATGCTTAGGAATCTGCCCCGAGAACCATATCACAGAGTACCACGGAACTGTAATGTGTCCCGGATTTAGCGCCTTCCACGTGAGCTAAGACGAGAAAACATCTTCCCTTCCTGTTCTTGAACCAATATCCCAATAAAAGAGGTCATTTCGATCAGACAGATGCGGAACATGCAGAGGGAGAGAAGCCCGTAACAATTGGACCAAGGGGTTCCGACCATAGGGAATTCTCCAACGACCATTTAGAATTGACTCTGCAACGGTAGCTGTAGAACCTAAACCAGAAACTCTCGGGCCCAACTCACCAGTAACCTCAATAGGCGGGGCCAATGCGCACCACTTATCATGCCAAAAAAGAGCAGTAGCCCCATCTCCTACATCACAATGTATAAAACGACAGGCAACATTTCGAAGCTTCAGTAACCTTTTCCAAATCCAACTGCCTTTAGTCTCATTGACTTCCCAAAAACTCTGACCTTGAAGGAGATGCTTAAGTATCCACGAAACCCACAACGAACCAGCCTTTGCAAAAATCATCCAGATTAGCTTCAGACTAAAAACTTTATTCCAATCTAGTAACCTTCTCAACCCCAATCCACCACAACGTTTCAGAGTACATACTATGTCCCAAGATACTTTCGCTCCTTTGGCCGAATCAGTAGTACCTTTCCACAAAAAAGCATTGCACAACTTCTCAATTTCGCGAAGGCATCTATTCGGGAGAGGGAAGATAGTTGCCCAGAAGTTTATAGTGCTATTTATTACCGATTGCAACAACTGAAGACGGCCCGCAAAAGATAGATGTTTGACTGTCCACGAATTCAATCTAGCCTGAACCTTACTTATCAGAGGCTGATAGTCTTGGCATCGGAGTTTATGACAAGTCAGCGGCACCCTCAAGTATTTAACTGGTAAAGATTCTTGTTGAAAACCGTATCTTTGAGCTAAATCTGTTGCTACCATAATTTGATTCCCATCCCGCATAAGAGAAGACTTTTGCAGGTTAATCCTCAGCCCCGAAATTGAATAGAAGTCATCAAAAAGGTTCAATATAGCTTGGAGGGAGCTTTCCGAACCGTCAAAGAAAACTAGAACATCATCTGCAAAACAAAGATGAGTTATCAGTGGATCTCGACAAGAAGGATGGGGTTGAATCAGCCCTTGTCGCATTGCTCTATCAAGTTTCTTCGCCAGAATATCCATTGCCAAGACAAACAGAAAAGAGGAGATTGGGTCTCCTTGTCTAAGGCCTTTTTCCCCAGAAAGTATCCCGACAATTCCCCATTTATAGCTACCGAAAAGGACGTTGTGGTCACACACTCCCTAACCCATCTCATGAACTTGTGAGGTAACTTAAACGCTCATAGAATATTCATCACAAAGTCCCATGACAAGTTATCATACACCTTAGAGATATCAATCTTCAAACAGCCTCTTCTAACTATTTCATCTTTGTGAAAATCTGCCACTAGCTCAGAAGCTAATAAGACATTCTCACATAATTGTCTCCCTGCTACAAACCCGACTTGAGTGTTCTGGACCGCTTCCGGAAGAAACAACTTGATCCTCTCGGCAATTATTGCAACAAGACACTGGAAATCTGATAGTGAATCTGCTCCAACGACCTTGGGAATCAGGCATAAAACTGTGGAATTGAACTGCCTCAACAAGGTATATGAAGTGAAAAATTCGGATACAGCTTTAATTGTTTCTTCCCCAACAACGCTCCAAGACTTGGTAAAGAACTCTGTCGGAAACCCATCCGGCCCTGGTGCCTTGCTCTTAGGCAGCGCAAACAACAGTTTCTGAATTTCCTTTGGAGACGAAATAGAGATTAATTTGGCCTGGAGCTCATCCTGGCAACGGTAAGGATGAAGAGACTGAATATCTCTAACACAAAGCGGGCGAACTGAACCTGAGACCGAACCCAAGATAGCCCTAAAATGATTAACTGCCAAGGCCTTAATCTGCTCAATGTCCTCAACCCTCACTCCTGACCTATCTTTAAGATAACGAATTGCATTACGGGCAAAACTGGCTTGGACAGACTTATGGAAAAACCTGGTATTTACATCCCCTTCATTCAACCATCTAGCCATCTGATTCTCGATTTCTGTCTCATAAATGACTCCTCACCCCTGGCTAAAAAGGAATAGTTGTTATGTGCTTCAATTTCAGAAGCAAACCTCTCAGCTGACGGATCTGCCAACAGTTGAGCCTGAATGAGAAGCAGATGATCAAGAGCAACCTTGGTCCTATCTTGTAAATTTACAAAAACCCTCTCTTATTTATCTCCCTACAGTTGATCTTAGCACGCTTCAACTTTCTTGCTAACTGAAACATATGTGACCCGAAACCCACTTCCTCAGACCATCCCCTTCTCAATTCTTCTATATAATCCAGATGGGACGTAATAAAAGAAAAGAATTTGAAAGGCTTTCTAGAAGAGGGAACAAAACCATTCGAGTACACAAGGCATGGGCAATGATCAGGATTCCGTTCTCGTTTTTGTTAGATTTACTTTTAATTCCCGTTCTCGTTTTGTTCCGTCCCATAAGGGAATCAAAGACTTGTCTCGAATCGAGACACAAAAACATATGGGACGAGGATTTTAGGAACAAGTTCGAGACGGAACAAGACGGGATAGGATGGGACGAGAAATGTGCCCACCCCTACCTCACTATGTACTGGTCAAAAGCTGGTCAATCCCACAAGTTCATCAACATCCCAAGTAGATCGAAGTGAATGTCGTCTCCATCTTATGTCGTTTCAACACGTAATCTATCGTCTATATCAAAGCTTTGGCATTTGTGTGTAGAGGTGAGGGCATTTCTTAGATTAGTAGATTTAACTTCAAAAGTTCTAGATCTGTTAGACTATCTTCTCCCTCTACTTGTTTCTCTAACCAGAGTTGAGCTTCCGATGTAGTATGGTTTGACTATCTTTTGAGAATCCAATCTAAATTTTGATAGTTTTTTTTTTTTTTGTATTTAGAGCTTTCCAAAAAAACCCAACATTTAGACAAATAGATGCATTTGGTATATTTTTTTGAGTAATCTTCAAAATAGGTGATCACAATTCGCAAAATCGATGTATTTGATACTTTTGTTGATCCAATAGGAAAATGTAAAAGAATTCATCTTTTGTGCCGCCTATAAATACTCAATTATATGACGTGATTTATAGTTTCCTTTCATATGCCACAAACTTAGGCACTCATATTAAACCCATTTATTATTTCCAAAAAAATAATTAATATCATGTACTTTGTGTACAAAAACTTGAGCTCTAGTTCGTGTCCGACAAAAATATTTGTGTATGACCAGATTTCAAAATATATTAATCCAGTTTCAGTTTGCGAACTGTTAAACCACATATCAGCATAACTCCCCAAAATACAAATTTTGTTCGCCTTAAAAATCTCTAAGTGTTATGAATTATTATATATAAAATGAACATTAATTTATGAAAATATAAAATTCTTGAGTTTTACAAAAAACAAAATTCGCATTTTTAGACTACTATCGAGAAAATCAACACAATTTCTCAACATACGAAATTCTAGCATTTAATAAAATATCTTCTTATTGGACTATTGTTTGTCAATCGGTATAATTCACAATATAACAAAATTCAAGCGTTTTAATAAATCTCTCAATTTTATAGATTATTATCCACCAGATTAACCTAATTCCCAAGTCTTGAGGTTTAAAAAATCACATAGTTTTTGTGGATAATTAACCACCATATTAGCATAAATTTCTAAAATATAAAATTCTACTTGGTTTATTAAAACTCTTAGTAGATTTTTACTATTATCACCAAATCAACATAATTTTTCAAAATATCAAATTCTACCATTTTACAAAAACATTAAGTTTTATGGATTTTTTCACCAAATCAGCATAATTTTCAAATAAAAAAATTCTAGAGTTTTAAAAATCTTTAAAAGCTTGAGTATTATTATCCACCAAATTAGCATAATTTATATAAAAAATTGTAGTATTTTATAAATCCTTTTAGTATTTATGAAATATTATCCACCGAATAGTTATATTCTCAAAATAAAAAATTATATCTAATTTACAAAATTTGTATTATTCACCAAATTAAAATAATTTTAAAATACAAAATTCTAGTGTTTTACAAAATCTCTTAGTTTTTATGAAATATTACCCACCAAACTAGCATAATTAATTAAAATTAAAACTCTAGAATTTTACAAAATTTCTTAATTTTGTGAACTATTATCCACTAAATTAAGCTTAGTTTCCAAAATTGTAAAATTCTAGCGTTTTGCAAAATCTCTCTATTTTTTTTTACTATCATCCATCATATAAGGATAACTAAACAATATATAAATTTATGTTATATCTACCAAATGAAAATTAATTTCTCAAAATAAAAAGTTTATCTATTTTACAAATCTCTAAACTTTAAGTAGCATATTATCCAACAAATTAGTATAATTTCTAAAAATACAAAATTATAATCGTTTAACAAAATCTTTCAGATTGGATGCACTATTTTCCACCAAATAAACATCATTTATCAAAATACTAAATTATAGCTTTTACAGAATCTCTATGATTTTATGGACTATTATCCCATAAATAAACCATAATTTCCTAAAATAAAAAATTCTAAAGGTTTTCAAAATCGCTTATTTTCTTATGGAATATTATCTACCAAACGGGCATAATTTCAAAAATAAAAAATTGTAGCAATTTACAATATATTACAAAATCTCTCAATTTCAATAGACTATTATACAACAAATCAGCATTATTTCCCAAAATATAAAATTATAGCTTTTTACAAAGTATTTCATCTTTTGTAGACTATTATCAACAAATTCAGCATAACTTTATTTTCTACATTTTTAAAATATTTCATAGTCTGTGGAATATTACCGATTTTATGGACTATTACACACAAAATTAGCCTATTTTCTCAAAATACAAAGTTCTAACAGTTTACAAAATCTCTTAGTTTTTCAGACTATTATCCACTTATAATTTCCCAAATACAAAATTCTACCATTTTCCAAAATCTCTTAGGTTTTGTGCATTATCAGCCACCAAATCACCAGAATTTCTCAAAATACATAATTCTAGCGTTTTGTAAAATATATCATTTTTGTAGACTATTATCCATCAAATAAGCATAATTTCCCAAAATATTAAATTCTAGCGTTTTACAAATATCTTAGTTTTATCGACTATTATCCACCAAACAATTTAAAATACAAAATTTGAGCGTTTTACAAAATATTTCATTTTTGAAGACTATTATCTACCAAAAATATGTAATTTCCCAAAATAATAAATTCTAGTGTTTTCCAATTCTCTTATCTTTTAGATTATCATCCACCAAAGCAATATCTAAAACCTAAAATTATAACGTTGGCAAAATCTCTATACTTTTGGGCTTCTCTTTTATTTAATTATTTATTAAATATTATGTTGTTTTTAAGTTTAGTTTTGGTCATTATTGTATTTCTAAGAAATGTCTCACTAGTATTTACCTTTCATGCTAACATCATGCTAACAACTTTTTTTTGCTAAAAAATTCATTAATAAGCTCAAAGAGGTCCACTTACACAGTTTAGTTTTAAGTTTAAGAATTAATAAATAACATAAAATCAAGCCCAAAAGGATAAAACCCTAATCCTAGATACCAAGAATCAATTTGAGGATGCCGCCGTTGCTTGTAGAGGCTTCCGATCGTAGCAAAGCTTCGTTCACTACTAGCAAGGTCTCTGTTCCGGAGGAAAAGGTGATGACTAGAGGTAAAGGCCACCTTGCTTCATTACCTAGCGCTGAGGCGTTCGTAGCCAATCCCAGAAAGAACGCCGCCTTGAAAATAGTCTCCTCTGCCCCAGACCCGCGTAACGTGACCCAGCCAGGCAAATCGGAAGGAGAGGACAAGCAACTAGAAAACGAAACAAAGCAGGGCTGAGCGACTTCGTCGTGGATCTTGTCGGGTGCCGACCACCGCCGTCGCACCAAAGGCACAAGGCCAGCAGCGAAGTTTCCTCCATGCCGCGGTGAAGGAGAGGGGTAGATCTCCGACCCGAACCTAAAAACCAAAGAGAGAAGAAATGCAAGCCTCACATGATCTCGACGTGGGGACCCCGGGGACGAGATCGAAGAGAAAACCGGCCGACCGAGGAAGAGACCGGGACCCTACACCCCACCGCCGCAAAGACATTTTCTTCGACCAGGTCATAGATCTAGCCGTTTTTGCGAAATAAGAGACATTGCGTCTACGCCGAAGTTGAGGTGGACGGAGGGGGAGAGCTGGATCACGCGGTGCACGGGAGGAGATGCTCTTGTGGTAGTGATGTTGGGCTCCGCCACTCTTCTCTTACCGAAAAATTCCTCTAATTGATGGCTTCTGGAGAGAGAAATGAGAGTGTGAGAAAAAAAACTATAATGTTTCGTCTTTCATGATAAGAAAAATCAATAATTATAATGTTACCACTCTCGTGGTAATATCGTTTGTTGGTTTCTCAAAATAGGATTCTTTGTGCGATATCAAATATTTGTTCCCGTTCTACTCCTTTCTAGGATTTCTATGTTTCTTCTTAGTAAGGTTTAGTTTATTGTATGAGTTATTTCTTCTATAAATGATAATTAATAATATTTTGCTGACAATATTATTTTTCTTAGTCTCTTGTTTTGAAATTTTTGGTCAATTTTTGTGGGATGGGTCAAACACACTAACACAAATTCTCATAAATCAGAAGAAAAAATGTTTTCACAGATACTCGAAACCCCGACCTTGTAATAGTGCTGTCAAATATTGAACCACTTGACTAACGACACTTGTTCTTATTTTAGACTTAGATCTCTCTTAGTTATAGAAACATTTGAGGCGAGGTCCCGAATTGGCAAAATTAATAGCAAAATTTTAGTGAGATCAGTTTTTATTTTTCTTGTAGCAAAATTTTACACTTAAACATTGTTGTTTTTAGTTTTGGTGTGTTAGTAATTTAAGTTTACATGATATGAAGTCGTACATTTGGTTGATGTTGCAAAAGTCCAATGGATACCCTCTAAGTTCTTCAAGTTTCTGTGGCCTAAACTGTCCAATCACTACAAGAAAAACGTTTATTGATATCACTCCACCGTAGCACGAAATGTCTAAATGCTACCGTAGACAGTTTTCAGATTTTTCAGTCGTCTTTTATAACACAAAAAATGCTATTTCATAATTTCACTAAAAATGAACTGAAATTGTGTTTAATCCAACTAACATTTGCCAATTACCCCTTATATCATCAAATTTATTCAATTAGATTGTTAATTAAGTTCACCAAACTAAAAAATTAAAATCAAAATTTTTTTATAGCACTTCACGACAGCACGCATTCAAGAACTGCGATTGTAGATGTTTGTAGATTTTTGATATTGTATTAGCACGAAAAAGACGCTGTGTTAGAGTTTTCCAACACTTGGAAAAAAATTTCACAAAATATTTCACGAACAACACTTACCAATTTTTTTGACAAAATGTTTTCAATTCCCTCTATTGGGTTTTATGGATTAGATGCGGTTTAGGGATTAGATGTTGTGTTAAATGGTTTTACTTCATGCTTGTGTTTTGGTGTTATAGTTTGAGCTTATTTCAACACTCCTATTTCACAAAAATAAAAACTATTTTCGATATATATAGTGTTACATTTCAATACATATTCATTAATATAATCAACTTTTAAATATTTACATAATTAATTTAACAAATAAATATTTAAGATTTTGACATACGATAGCATTATATTAACGCTATCGTATCGTTAAATTCCAAGTGAAAATAAATTAAATTTTTGTGTGGCGGAATTAAGTTCCCGCCCTATGAAATTTAAGGATATGATAGCGTTAATATATTGATATCGTATGTCTAAATCTTAAATGAGGATTAGGGGTTAGATGAGGTTTAGAGGTTTGATAGGGTTTAGGGGTTAGATGGGGGTTTTGAGGTTTGATAGGGTTAGGGGTTAGGTTTCCAATTCATTCTCTAAACTCTAAATTATAAATTCCTTTAAGTACACAATATATCATAAATTATTTGGGGGGTGTAATTGGTTTAATAATTCTATGTATTTTAATATATTTTGGTTTTAATGAATTTGAAAGGTTTTTGTTGGATTTTGTGTTATGATTATAATGTATTTCATTGTATTTTGATTTATTATAAAAAACATAATTGAGCTTTAACCTATTAAATTTTCTCATTGGTTGTTATTTTTTAATTATTATTTTTATAAAATAAATATGAATCTTAATAATTTTTTCATTTTGTTACTTTTTATTAAAATATTACGAACTACAATGAAAAGTTTGTTAGGAAAAGTTTGCACGAAAATATAGGAACTAAAAAATTTGACAATATGTTTTAAAATATATTTTGTATATTTGAGAAAATAAAAAACTAAATTTTAGCATCTAATTCCCTTAAAAAAACGTTGAATAACATCCCTAAATCTTAAACTCTAAATTGTAATATTATAAAACAAATTGAAGAAACTACAATCCCTAAACTCAGAAAACATAATAAAAATGCAAATTCTTTTAGAAAAAAAATTAACCAATGAAATAAATTCTCTAGACCCTAAACCCTATTTTTTATTCATAAACCCTAAACTATAAGTCAAAGACTCTAAACTCAACTTTGAAGATTAAATCATAAATTATATATTATAAGTTGACAAAAAAATCATATATTATAAACCATAAAATATAAAGTCCTAACCCTTGATAAACTCTAAAATTTTTGAAAATTGAAACTATTCTCAAGAATGAATAATTATATAGATCAAAATAAATTAAAAATGAAACTACAAAATAAATTTCAAATTCATATATTCTAAACCGTAAATCATAATTAAACTTTAAACTCCAAAATTTAAAACATTGAATCATAAATAATGTAATCATAGATAATTTTTTATTTGTTAATCCATCAGATATTTTTGAACCATTGATTAGACTATATCTAATGGTCCAAAACTATCTTTGAATTCTAAAATTTTGATTGGTTGATCCATATAGAAAATAAGGATTATCATCTTTAAACATTCATAAAACAATCCAACGGTTTACAGTTTTTTGTCCTTTTCCCTTTTTTCCTCTCACTTCTTCCACTCTGTCTCTTCGTCTCACATGAGAGTTCTTCTGCAGAAGAAAAAAATTTGAAAACCTTTTCCATATTCAAAGAGCTTTTGCAGATTTGAAGAACTTTTTGAAACTTTTGCAAAATTGGAAGAGATTTTGCAGATTTGAACATCAACCAGAGCGACTGTCTTCACGGAGGAAGAAGCTAGAGCTCGTGAAGTGGCGACGTCGATCTTCGTGATGAGGCGACGGTGAGCTTCGTGATGGGGTGACGGTGAGCTTCGTAATGCGGCGACATCGAGCTTCGTGAAGCCGCGACGAAGGGTTCGATTTCGCGGAGGTTGCGGATGGAGAGGTTTGTCGCGGAGATTTGCGAAGGTCCGAGAAAAGAGCGGGATGTTGGCGTTGGTGAGGCGAGGCGGACGAGACCACCGGCGAGGCTCTGGCCCGGATGAAGGTGAGGCACCGATCGGATTCAGATCCGACGATGAGGATGACGGCGAAACTAGGTTTCTTCGTTTGTAATTTCTTTTTGTATTATGTTTGTATTATTTTGTATTCTGTTTGTATTCTATTTGTATTATTTTGTATTTTTGTATATTTTTAAATTTAAATAATTAATATATAATTTAATAAATCAGTATTTTTAATTAAAAAATAATTAATATATAATTATCAAAAATTAATATTTAATTATTAATAATTTAATATATAAAAATTTAATATTTCAAATTGGTTTTCATGGTCTTAAAGTATAATAGCATATACAAATAAACGTTATTATATGTTTTCAGCGTATAATAGCATATATAAATACTACGTGAAAAACTTATAATAGCGTTGATAATTGACTGTTATTGTGCGGCATATCTATTATAATTGGGGCAAACACCGCGTCTATAGTAACGCTATCACAGACATACAATATCAATATTTACGTACTATCAAAGATTATTTTTCTTGTAAGTAATCCTCCTTTGTATAAAGGATGTGGAGCATAAAGTTTTGAGAAGAGTAAAAGTAAAAGCTTTGTGTTTTTTTTTTAACCTTTTTGATGTATTTATTTTTCTTGTAATAAAGATGTTTTGGCTGAGTCAGTAGTAGACTTCTCTGTATGTCACTAGACATAATAATGATAGCAAAACAGACATATTCCTCTTTCTTAGGAAAAACTCTTAGACCAAGTTCAATGGCAGATTTTGGACCGATCTTGCCAAAAAAATAATACTAAAACAATGAGAAAAAAGAAGATATGGTGAAGAGCAGCTCTAGGTGAAGAATCGTTCTTCATGAGCAAGAATTACCACGTGTCGTTTAGCGATTGGCCATTTTTTTTTCAGCGCACTCGTTTATTTTTTTATTTTTATTTTTTCCTTTAGCTCACCATATTGATCCGCTTTTTTTTATGCAAAAATACATAATA
>OVAU01001035.1:0-16503 GCA_900406315.1 Biscutella laevigata subsp. laevigata
TTGTATCCTTTGGGATTTCTTATTGGATGTTTGAGGGACCAAATTCCCTTGTACTCGCTGCGGCGAGGAACTCGTTAAATCCTGTGTGCATTTTCTTACTTCTTTCTATCCGTGACAAAAAATTGGGACATAATCGTGATCGATTAACAACAGCTTCCCACAAATATCTTGAGATGATGACTCTAGAATGTTTGCTGTTACAACTGCATTGTTGTTAATCTAACGAAGGTTGAAAATGATTGGTTCCTTTCGGAGATTGCATGATCTCTCTCTTGAATAGAGCTGTCAAGAGTCTTGATGTCCACACAAGGTTACTGAGATCTTCTATTCTGCCACGTGGCAGATACGTTTTGTTCTGCTTCCACGTCAGCTACATCCTAAGCGTAACGGGAGATTTCTTGTGCAAGTCCGTTACGGAGGTGATACTATCTCGACACGTGTCATAGTCAACGATTAGTTAATGTTTAAGAAAGACCTGCATACACCTGATTCATTCCCTCGCACCCTTAGGTTTCAAATTTCGAAAAGAATTTTTCTCTCTTATATTCTGCGTGTTTCTCGGGAAAATCTTCCCCTACTGGTTGTAATCAACGGTTACTCTTTCGCTTTTCAAGGAATCAAATGATATGAGACGCCTGTTGATGAGTCGGAAACTAATTCTCTTTTTCAGATTCGTGCTAACATTCATTGACATTTCAGCTTGTAGAGTCATGGCTTGTTTTCTCGATTGCTTCCGCGCCAGAGACGGCCGATCTACTAGTAATCTCGTCTCACACTCTACACTCGCCAAGTCCCAAGTAATTCTTTCGCTTCTCTTGCTTTTCGCATCTTTTCTTTGCATTGTCGTGTCCGTTTTGGTTAAAACCTAGCCGTTACAATTATCGTAGAAGAATAGATCCTTCCCGGGTTATATCATAATGCCCTGTTTTGATCCTTGAGCTGGATTTGGCTCTCATTTTCTTTGATTTTCTTGACCAATTTCCTAATTTGACTCAGAATTTCCTCTCCCTAACATATTTTTCGTACTATTCTTCAGAAAGTTCAGGAGTCGCAGAATCAGTTATCAGCTTTGTTTTTGTCTCAAGGTAAACATATTAGGAATAGAGATGATTGCTTCTTCTTTTTTTTCTCTACCGTTCTTGCTAACATGAGGCTTTTGTTCTTGATTTTCTAGAGGAAGCAGCTTCTTCTCCTTGCCTTGATAAAGAAAGAATTGAACTGGATTCTATACATATTGATAAAGGCCTAAGAGATGAGGTATGATAATATTATCATGTGGATATTTTGGAGGCAGGTATACAGATTTCATGTTTTATTTTTACTTGTGGAATCACAGGCGCGGTTTCTTAAAGCTTGTGGAACTATAGCGGAGACACCAATTGAAATTAGGAAAGCTTACCAAAAACTAAGTAGTCCTCCAGATTCTGGATTTTCTCATTTTCATTCATGGATTAACAGTAGCTCCGCGATAGGATTTCATTTGGATGAATACCCAACACCCATGAAAGCTTGTGAAGAGGTGGGAAGACCGTCGTTTACCTCAGAGAAAACGCCAAGCAGGTATTTTTGCCTCTGGGCGCTATGTTTGATAGATTAGGCATGGGTTTTTGATAAAAGGGGTGTGGTTTTTATGCTAATATTATCCTCACATCTTACTCAAGGGTTAACTCTTTTCTTTCTCAATAACAGTTGTGTAATGGATGTCCGAGACACTGCAAGGGTCTCGTCTGCGTCAAGTGATGGCGATGAAGTAGAAAGCATTGGCACTGCATTCAAGGATGAGTTGGATGGAACTGACAGGCCAATTCTCACAGCTGGAAAGACTAAGTCGGTGCGGTTTGAATTTGATCTTGATCAATCTCACTCTTCTAATTCTTCCGAAAAAAGAAGTTCAAGAAAACCCGAGATGGGTGGCAAAAGTAATCCTGCAGTTAGCTCGCCTAATCCAACTCCATTGAAGCTATCTGATGAAATGCAAACTCCCGGAACCATATATCCCGTGAACATGGAATCAGCAGGAAAGGGAAGGCCTAGAATCAGGTCTCAGTTTGTGCATTCAGTATCCAACTTGATGGAAAATGCATCATTATATAAGGTTCACAAGGATGCACATGGGAGCCCAGAACAAGCTAAATTGCAGCTTTACAAAGAAGAGATAGAGATCGAAACTCCTCCCGAAACTCATGGGGAAAAGGTGAAAGAAAGCGCAGATGAGAACCTGTCCAATGGTGAGTCAAGTTTTTCTCCTTGGCTAAACCAGATCAACGAAGACCCTAATGAAGACATTGCGGTGTTATCAGATTTGACACCTCAAGTCACTGCCATAACTCTAGGTAGCAGGCCAATCATTGGATTGGTTGGTGCTCACTGGAATGACAATGAGCAAACTGAGATGTCACCTAAATGGTGGGATGGAAATGGGATCCCAAATTCCACGACCAAATACAAGGAGGTATTATTTCTTCTGTGCCTAGACTCATTTCTATACGCAATTGGGTTACATTCTTCTTACCTTTTTGCAGGATCAGAAAGTGAATTGGCATGCAACACCATTTGAAGTGAGACTGGAGAAGGCACTTTCAGAAGAAACTGGTCAGAGTTTACTCCCTCGAAGGTATGAATCGTAAATCTCAACAATATATCCAAAGAGAGGAGATGAAGAGTGCATAAGCAACTCATGAGTGTTTGTGATGCAGGAAACTTGATGTGATGGAGGAGGTTGAAGGGGACACTGACATACCGCAGCTGCAACATTCATCAGCGCAACCAAACTCTATAGTTTCCTTCTGAACAGAACAGTATTACTTACATATGAGCAAATGAAATACTCTTATTTCAGCTTATATGAAACTCTTAAAGAGTAGAGTATGAACAGTGATGTTTATGAACCTCTTGAGAATTTTCTTCCCCAGGCATTCTTTTGATATTTTTCACAGCTAATAATATGCAAATCTAGATATTACATATCTTTTCAGGTTGTGTATGAGTGAGAAAGTAGTAGCTCGCCATTTTCATATTTTGAAATGGAGCAAAGCAGAGGTTCCGTCAAGTCCTTTGGCATTGAAGTAAGTAGCGTAGTCTCTAATGGTAGTCTCTCTGTACTTTGGAGGGTTTTCATCAGACACAAGCTCTCTAATGGGTCCGTACAGCCTAGGGTTCGGTCTCACACCGGTGGTGAAGAAACACGCGACAGAGATTCGAGCCTGTGTAGCTTTGTTTGCCAGTACTCTATGCTCCAAACTGATGAACTTGTCGTTTGTTATAAGCTGCATCAAAACCCAAAACTGAGTCAAGAGGAAGATCACTTGTACTATGCAAAAACGTCATTAATAAGCTTGCCTGTAGAAGATCTCCGATGTTGACGATGAGAGCACCGGGAACATGGGGAACATCGAACCAGTACCCTTCCCGGCAAACTTGAAGCCCTTCAATCTGATCAGGGAGAAGAACAGTAAGAAAAGAGTTGTCGGAGTGCTGACTTGTGCCTAAAGTTAGGTCAGGCTCTGGACAGGGTGGATAGTAATGGCATAGCATGAGCAAACCCTTGGAGCAATCCAAGTCATTGAGGTGATTAGGGTCTAACCCTAGAGCTTCTGACAAAAGCTCAATGAGAAAATGACCAAGAATCATCACTTGCTTTGAATATTCCATCATAACATCCCTGAAACAAGTTCATCATATGAATCAAACATTGCACATTAAATTAGGTTAAGACTCTAGGACTGTACAAATTACTCGGTAGTAATCGAACCAAACCGACTTGAAATAAAAGGTATCAAAGCGAAAATAAATTGACGAAATAACCTAACAAATCCTAAATTTCTATAATCGAAATGATACCAAACCGAGGATATTCGAAATACAATGAAATAATACAAAATAGCCATGCTCGGATTTGTTTTTATTTAAATTTTTAACAAATTAAATATATTTATTAGATTATTATTGTCTAAATATTAATTATAAAAAAAAATATTAGTAATATTACTAACTTTTTTTTTGTCAACTAGTAATACTACTAACTTAACTAACAATTTTAAAAATTAATTATTTTTTTCCCTTTTATAAATTTTTCGAGCATTTGTGAATATCTATTCTATTAAAACAGAGTTTATCTATTTAAAAAGTCATAATGAACTACTTGATTTAATGACTAGACATATTTTGTTACAACAATATTATTATTGTAGTACAATAATGTATGATGTTTAGAAAATATTTAATAATTTAAATACTAAGAAGTTTACCAAAAAAAAAAAAAAATTTAATACTAAGAACCGATAAATATCCGGAATATTTTTAAGTTTAGTTTTAAACTAATAACTAATCACTTATATCTAGCAATATTGTTAGGGTTAGTTTTAAAATAATCGGTCACGTTTAGTGATTTATTTTAAATTACAAAAAATCTTATATGAAAACATCTTATATTTTTATTATTTTATTAATAAAATAAATACAAAAATATTATTGGTTAAAAATATATAAATATTACCAAATAATACAATTTGATAATTTATAATTTTATGCTAGAAAAAATATATTGACATATATAATACAGTATAATTAAATAATAAATATTATGTGACTATAATTTACAGTATCAAATTAATTTTAAATTTAAAAATATCCGCGTTAAACGCGGGTTGAAATCTAGTTTAAAGTTATTTACAAATATTTTCGAGTAATTTGAGTAAAAGTTATTGACTTACATAAGATTAAACAATTCAGTTAAAAAAGAATCATGTCCAAATACCTGAAAATAATCGAAACGGAATTGCACCGAAAAATTGCTTAAATACCTCACAGTTCTAAAATCTTATAGCTAAATAATTGAACCAAGTAGGTACGAACCCGACCCCTAAACCGATTACGCGAATGCCCATGCCTTTAAGCAATGGAGGCTTCATACCTGCAAATCGGTGGCAAATCTTGTGGCTCTGGAGGATTTGGCGCCATGGTACTAGAGAAAGTGTCTCTCCAATTTGCAGCTGGAGAACTAAAGAGATCGAAGTTACTTAAATACATAAACTTTCTACTGAAATCACGACTGTAGAATTCTCTCCTCACTTCCGGAGATTGTTCATGAAACTCGCGAACTCCATCTTTCATCTTCTCTAGTAGATCGAGTGAAACTCCATGGTTAATCACTTGGAAGAAACCCCACTTCTCTGCTGCGTCTTTAATCACTTCAATCGCGTTCTTACGCTTAATAGCTTCCTTGAAGATTCTTCCTCCTAGATCGATTGTTGGTATCGTTGTGAGATGTTGCAACTCAGAGGAAAGTGGTTTAGAGTTTTTTTCTAATTTGGAGTTATGGAAGATGCGTGGAATCTCTGAAATTCCGGCGTCGACGAATCCTTTCACACCTGTTTTCGTCTCGTCGAAAGCTTTAAGCTCAGTAACACGATCGAATGAAGCAATCTTCGTGGTTTTCTCCATCGTTTATGTTTCTCAGAAAAATCTGATACAATCAGACATAAGACATAACCGACACACAAATAACCACAGAATAATAGATAAGGTTGATAGAAAAAGACAAGACGCGTACTTTCTTTACACAGAGTTTTATTTAAACAAGAAGTTATTACAGAGTGAATCAAAGTTTGCATTCTCAGAGCTTGAGATAGAGTAACCCAGAGGTACCATCAAATCCTTTAGACCTGTAGAAGTTTGAATACTCGGTAATGGTAGTGTCTCTATATTTTGTAGGGTTTTGCTCAGACAAAATCTCTTTGATTGGTCCATACACTCGAGGATTAGCCATTAGATACGAACTGAAGAAACACGCCACTGAAATTCTCGGTCCAGCTTCATTCGCTAAAACTCTATGCTCCACGCTTATGAACCTGTCGTTTGTTATAAGCTACACAATGACGATCAGAGTTAGAATTTGATTGCAGTCCCAAACACTCATCCTTAAACTAGAGTTAGTTAGTAAACCTGGAGAAGATCTCCAACGTTAACAACGAGAGCTCCAGGGACAGGAGGAACATCAACCCAATATTGATCATGAAGAACTTGAAGCCCTCCGATATGGTCTTGAAGAACAACAGTGAGGAAAGAATTGTCTGAGTGTTTGCTTAAGCCTAAAGTAAGATCAGGTTGGGGACATGGCGGGTAATAATGGCCGAGCAGTAGCATAGAGTTGGTGCAATCCATGTCCTTGAGGTGATTAGGGTTTAGTCCTAGAGCTTCAGAGAGAAGCTCAAAGAGTAATTGACCCACTTTCATCACTTCCTTTGAGTACTCAATCATAATCTCCCTGACAAAAAACTTCCTTTGAGTACTTATAGTAGGCATGGCAAATTAAGCATAACTAAACCAAAATCGAATAAAAAAGGTATCGAACAGAAACGGAATCGGTGAAAATACTACTTAGATCATCACTATCTGAAAACCCGGAACCGAATGCAAACAGAACCGAAAACGATTGAGTATCCGAAAGATTCAAACCTAAACTAAATATTCCATAATTATTGTTATTTTAAAATATTTGATATATTTTTTTAAAAAATTGTTTGTTCTTTTTGTATTTTGTGGTCTTTTCAATAAAAATTTTTGGGTTAAATAGTATTCTGAATATATTTTTAGTATTTTAAGTTGAAATTATCTGAATCTGAACCGAACTCCAAGGAATCCAAAATTTTTCGGTTCCTCAACTCGATCCAAACCCGTAAAAAATCCGAACCGAACTCGTACTGAAAAAATAATCGAACGAATCTTTAGCCTTACCCGAAAAAATCTGAAATCCGTAAAATGTGAAACCCGAATGGATCTCAAATGAATCCGAATGGTAATCCGAACCCCCTGACTCATAGTTTCAAAAAGTACTGTTTTATTTGAAAGCTTACCCACAAACGGCGGGTAAGTCATCGGAACTCGGAGGATTTGGTGCGGTATAACAACCGAGAGTATCTCTCCAATTCGCCGCCGGAGAGCTAAACAGATCAAAGTTGCTACTATAAACCATCTTACTACCTGGATCTCGTGAGTAAAATCCTTTCTTTATTTCAGGATCTTGCTCATGAAACTCACGAATCCCTTCTTTCACCTTCTCCAACACATCTAATGAGATCCCATGATTGATCACCTGAAAAAAACCCCAATTCTCCGCTGCGTCTCCGATCTTCTCCACCAAGCTCCGTCGTGTAACTCCTTTGAGATCGATTGTTGGGATCTTGAAGGTGGAAGGTGGTTTTGGGCTAGTCAGAGTAGCTGGAGGTGCACGGAATATCGAAGGAATCTCTGAGATTCCGGTATCGACTAGGCCTTTTACTCCGGTTTTTGTCTCGTCGAAAGCTTTTAGTTGACTAGAACGATCAGATGCAACAGTACAAGTTGACTCCATCTGGTTGTGGAGAGATTGTTCAGAGCTGAAAATGCTAATCCACTGGTTCGTAGTTGGATCTTAAAGCAGCTCTTTGATTGGAGTCAACGACGAAGGTGAAGTTATTTAAACTGAAAAAACCGAAGTACATGTGTTTAAAAGGTGATTCATGTTTCTCAACTAAACTAAAACTAAAACTAAAAAAAAAAAAAAAAAAAAAAAAAAAAAAAAAANAAACTAAAAGTGTACTCAAGTCGCAAAGACACAACTCACAAGGAGGCTTGACGTTTTCTTATCAGCTGAGACGTGAAGTGATGTTACCTACTGAATAGTTTTATCTCGTTTTGTCACGTTTTATATTTTTTAAAACTAATAAAAGATTAAGTCCTTTATCTAAAATTTGTGGATGGGATTCGGGTATACGTACTCAACTTGGGTTTGAATTTATTCGGGTTTCAGATTTTCTTATTAATGTATTTTGGGCTGGATCGGTTCATGTCTTTTCAGGTTTATGTTAGAGTTTGAGTGTACCGAAATACTTTGGAATCATTTCGTATTCGATTCAGGTACATACATTTTCAACAATTTTTAAAAATTTATGTAAAATACTAATAAATCCAAAAATATAAACTATAATCATTAAAAAATTTCACAAAACGTAAAAAAGAATCATAAAATATGTGAAATAATAATATTTAAAATTAAAAATATATCAAAGATTAAAAAATAATGATAAATATTAAATAATTAGGTTTATGTTTGTATTTTTTGGATACCACCTTCAAGTTTTACTCGAGATACTGCAATTAAAATATGTTCAAACAATTTACTAATTTAATTTACGTTTGAGTTAATATGTTTCACGTCCTTTAAAAATTTCGGGTTTAATTTTTTGTCCAACCCTAGTTTAAACATTCTTTATTTCTCTCTACTATGAATCATATGATATTTTGTTGGCAATATTTGCAATTAACTAAGTTCCACAGTTGTTTAACAAACTTTTATTTGGTTATTAGTATTTTCAGCTTATTTTATTTCACACTCGGCCTTTGGGATGGAATCGATAATTACTCTAAACCGGACGGCCGTCTTTAGCAATCCAATCGTTAACCGGCACGAAATAACCAGTTCTGAATGTTTTGAGATATGTTTGGTTTTCTTTCTTCTCTTTTTCAAACCAGTAAGCTCACTTTCCCGGTGACACATTCGTGAGTGTCAAATTTTCAAAATCCTCTAAACTGCCCTAATTCCGGCTGCTCCCCTTGTCGGAGGAACTAGCCGGCGATAGATTGACCTATAAAGTGAATACAATAGTGAGAGGCTAAGTGTTTTGACGGTTGGTTTTCGACGGAGAGATGGCCGGATTAACGAGAACAGCCGGTGCTTTTGCGGTAACTCCTCACAAGATCTCCGTCTGCATTCTTCTGCAGATTTACGCGCCTTCTGCTCAGATGTCTCTTCCCTTCCCTTTCTCTTCCGTTTCCCAGCACAATCGTCTCGGCCTTTACTTACTCTCTCTCACTAAGGTTTGCCTTTTTCACTCTTCGTTTTCTCTTGATTTGCATTTTGTGCTATTTTGAGGTATAACGCATAAGTTTCTCTTGATTCCTGTGATTTTCCTTGACCATCTCTCATACTGGAAGCAATGCTGTTGTGTCGATTTTATATAGTGCATTTTGTATAGCTTTATCCGCTTATTTTTTTAGATTTAGTTCATAAATCTCTGCCGTATCGATTTCACTGTGACTTTTTTATTTCATGATTCTTCGTGGTCTATGTAACAATGAATGATGGAGTGTGGATTTGTTGATCTCGAGTGTTAACAACTGTTCTTTTCTCTGACGAGATTGATATTCATGCTGCAGTCTTGCGATGATATTTTTGAGCCGAAGCTGGAAGAGCTCATCAACCAATTGAGGGAAGTTGGCGAAGAGATGGATGCGTGGCTAATTGACCATTTAACCAATAGATTTTCGTCTTTGTCTTCACCAGATGATCTATTGAATTTCTTTAGTGACATGCGAGGTTTGCTATTTGCTTTCTTAAGGTCCATTTTTATTGGTTTTGATCATATCTCAGTTATCATTTCTTTGTATGTAGGAATACTTGGGAGCCTTGATACAGGAGTTGTGCAAGATGATCAAATTATTTTGGATCCCAACAGCAACTTGGGAATTTTTGTTCGCCGTTGCATATTGGCATTTAACCTTTTATCGTTTGAGGTATTGTGTTCTCAACGTTTTTGTTATTCTTGTTTTATATTGAGACTGAATAAAAGTCCGGATTTGTTAGCTCAAACATAAGTTCCACTTAATTATAGGTCTAAATATCTGTGTGATTTTTGTTTGTTTCTTGACCCAGTAAGATGGAGAACTGAAAACAAAGCATGAAAAAATTATCAGTACTTGTGGACCTAGTTATGAGGGGTTTAAGAACCTTCCATTTCATTGATATGTGAATCCCTTGTAGGGAGTTTGCCATCTTTTTTCAAGCATTGAAGCCTACTGCAAAGAATCCCTTTCAAGCTCTGCTCAGGTTGATGTATCTAATACTATTCTGGAGTCATTAACACAATCTGATCAGATGGGTATGGAAAATTATGTAATGGATAAAGCAACTGAAGATATAGAGCTACAGAAAAGTGCTAGCGGAGCTGTCCCTTTTCACCTTCACACACCGGACGCACTTCTCAAAGTGACAGAAGGTATCCTTTATGTTTTTTTCACGCATTTTTGCTCAAAGAATTTGTAGTTTCTTAGACTCACATGTGCTAGAAAACTGAGAAAACAGAATTTATATTCGGGATCAGGATGCAATTAGGTGCTACTTTCCTCGTATATGGTTGATAACATGTTTTTGCTGTTGCATTGGAATCAATTGTAGGATCAAAGTTCAATCTCTGTCTTATTTTTATCGGAAGACCTTTGCAGTGTTTGAATGAAGCTATTTTGCATTTAAAAAAAATGAGCTTCTTAAGTTATTTCTCTTCCGTACTATAGAAACAATCTACTCTAGTTAATTTAATTTTTCTGGTTGTATTTGTTTTTGTTTTGTTTCATTGTTATGTTTTAGCACTCACGTGTTTTTCAAGACTCTCAACTTTATAATAACACGGACAACAACTGAAACATGCATATTTGCTAGTTACTAGGAAGGGAAAATCAAGAACTAGCCAAAAATATACAGAGGCTACTCCAGTGGCTCGTGCCTCATCAAGTACACTTCAGGAGGATAGTCTGGTAGATGAGTCACTCTTCCTCCGGACAAATTTGCAGATACAAGGCTTTTTAATGGAACAATCTGATGCAATTGAAAAGTAAAGCATCCATTTCCTTAGTATCTGATATATTACTCTCAAAGTATTGCTACTTTTCTAACTTTTCTCCTTGTAATTTGATGTCAGCCATGGAAGTTCGTCGTCTTCAAGTTCAATCGAAAGTTTCCTTGAGCAGCTTCAGAATTTAGCTCCTGAGTTGCATCGTGTAATGTCTTGCTTCTTTATATTTCCTTTGCAGTGGATTCATGGCTTCTTTGATTGCTTCAATATTCTTACATGTTTTTTACGGCATTTCAATGACGCAGGTTCACTTTTTGCGTTACTTGAATAATCTTCACAACGATGACTATTTTGCTGCTGTGGATAATCTCCTCCGTTACTTTGATTACAGGTAATCTGTACTCTTTGCTGTTTTTCTCTCTTTCCTATAAAATTATAGAATTAATAATATTTCTGCTGAATGCTTTATCGCTTGCATGTGACTCCTGTAAATATCCAGATGTGTTTGCCTGTCAGATATGTGGCAGTGTCACTAGGAAATTTGTTTCAAACATGAGCTGATCCATGATCCATTGCTTAAAAGTGCAGGGACTGAGGGACTTGACCTTGTTCCTCCTTCAACTGGTTGTAGCATGTATGGAAGATACGAGATTGCTTTGCTATGTTTGGGAATGATGCATTTCCGCTTTGGGCATCTCAATCTGGCTCTAGAGGTGAACATTAATTCTCCCAATAGCTTCTATTAGTAAAGAATCGTCACTGTATAATTTAGTGGGCTGTTGATGAGGCTAATTATAAGTGATATTCATTTGTGATGTATCTCGAGTGTGTTAACCTCAAACTATTCTTCACCTTGATAGATTACTTGAAATCATAACTACATGACTGTGAATTGACTGACTATTGGACCTGCTATCTTAACTACATATTGATAAATGATCTCACTACATGAATAGTGTGTTTATTATTGTTCGGTTTGCTCATAATATCGTTTCTCATCAACCACAGGTTTTAACAGAAGCTGTGCGCGTATCTCAGCAGGTATATCTGCTTACTTTATTCATTTGCTGTTAGCTCTGTTTATAGCATATTTTCGAAGAAAGTGGCGTGTTTGAAAAATTCTTGCAGGCCTTATTTGTATGAAAATTTCCTTAAGCTGAAATCTTGAACTAGTTTCTTCTCTTCATATATCACCAAGTTGTTGTAAACGATTTAGGACTCTTTAGTCTTAACACCAATTTTATTCAGATTACCAAATTTGTTGCACTGTCTAATAATGTACTCCTATAATTAGAAGAATCGATATTTCATCGCAGCTGAAAGGATATATGTAACTTTCTTTTTTGTGCAAATCACAAGAAGAATAAATGTAACATACATGCTGAGTTTTAGGTTGTCCCATGGGGAAGTGCAGTCTTGGCAGATATAAAATATGTTGTATCCATTTCATACTAAAAGGATTACATTTCTCTCGTTTGGCTTCACTATGCGGTCTCATGAGCTTCATTAAGCTTATGTTGTTTGAAAATATTGTTTTTCAAGCGCGAAGTGATTAATGGTATTTCAAACGCTTGTTGATTCTGCAGCTTAGTAATGATACTTGTCTAGCCTATACGCTAGCAGCAATGAGCAACTTGTTATCAGAAATGGGCATTGCAAGTACCACCAGTGTTCTCGGATCCTCATACTCACCCGTCACTAGCACTGTGTCTTCATTATCTGTACAACAAAGGGTGTACATACTTTTGAAAGAGTCTTTGAGGAGAGCTGACAGTCTAAAATTAAGGCGCTTAGTGGCTTCAAATCATCTTGCAATGGCTAAATTTGAGTTGATGGTAAAATCTATACTTAACTGTTGGTGGCTATAACTTTTTTGTTTCTGATCTTTGGTATACGTTAAAACAGTATAGTTATTTTTGTTGTAATACAGCATGTACAAAGGCCTCTACTATCGTTTGGTCCAAAAGCTTCTATGCGTCACAAAACTTGTCCAGTCAGTGTCTGCAAGGTACTCAATATACCAACTAACTATTTTGACGAGAGTGAGAGATATTACATCTCCTTTGAGGTTTAATCAGTTCTTGAATAATCCATGGCAGGAAATAAGACTAGGGGCACACCTAATCAGTGACTTTTCTTCTGAAAACTCGACAATGACAGTTGATGGTTCTCTAAGCTCGGCTTGGCTTAAAGACTTGCAAAAACCAGGGGGTGTACCTGTCTTTTCCCAGGACTCTGGTTCTAGAAAGAGTTCGACTTTTTTCCAGTTCTGTGACCATTTGGTCTCGATTCCTGGATCTGTATCAAAATTAATAGGTTCTTCATATTTACTTCGGGCTACTTCATGGGAGTTGTATGGCAGGTATGGTATTGGCTTTCTGTTGGAAGATGATTGTTACTTTTCTAAAAAGCTTTACCGCATAACTTTCTGACGGATTAGCCAGAATAAATATTACAGAATTCGTTTATTGCAAGTTTGACGTAGGCACTTTCTTCCCCGCAAATCACAATTTTGATATTCAAGTGTTGTTTCAGTTAACTATTTAAAAGTCCCTGCACATTCTCGTTCAATTGTTTCTTTCTTTGTTTCCGAGGAAGACACGGTTAATTTACTAAAACTATCTCTTGGATGTTTTGTGGTTCTAGCTGATTGTGAAATGGTTTTTTTTTACCTTGAAAATGTTGTTAACTGGTAGTATAATAGTCTTCCTCTTGCACTCCATATGAGCTCTGATCTGATGTATTAGTTTAATCGCCTTAGCATTGTCTCATTTTGCTTTTGAGTATAAAGTACCCACTCAGGAAATGGAATCATGATCTCTAACTTATCTCCACATTCTGTTGGTTTATCTGTTTTCCATCTCTGTTCTGCTTTCTTTTTCCTGTGAAGTTGTTTTACTCTCATCTTTTAACAATACATTGACTCTAGATAAGGAACTCGAATTGTTGATTTTATATAGTTTACTAATGCATTGTTTTATGTCAGCGCTCCTATGACTCGGATAAATACCTTGGTATATGCAACTCTGTTTGGCGACTCATCAAGGTAATTTCCTTTAGAAGTATCACTTTCTTGTTCCACTCTCAGCCCCTCGCCTTCTCCCTGTCACTCTCTCTCCATACTTAGCTCTTTTCTCTTTTCCGAAACGCTCCCTTACATTCTTTTTGAGTGATTATGATCTATTTCTTGCATCTATAGTTCATCGGACCCAGAGTTAGCATACTTGAAGCTCATTCAACATTTGGCACTATATAAGGGATACAAAGGTTAGATTCTGTGCACAAAATCATGAAAGCCTTGCCTCAGTCTTTCAATGCTAAAATGAACTAATACAAACTTGCTGATCCTTCGCAATAGTAAGTTATAGCTGTCATGTTTATGTACAAGTAATAAGAAGGCGTGTCAGTTTAGCATAGTCAAACTTTGTTCTATTTTCTTCTGATTACGTTTATATATTGCTGCTTCTATTGCATTCATTGAAGTTATTAGATCTTGCTCCATACTTTTTTTCTTCTTATTTTGACCTCTTTTCTGAAACCAATGCCATTCTAGATGCATTTGCTGCTTTAAAGATTGCGGAGGAAAAATTCTTAACCGTATCAAAATCAAAAATTTTGTTGCTCAAGTTGCAGCTTCTACATGAACACGCCTTGCATCGGTAAGGTTTCCAGTCTCCTACACATGCCACTCCTCCTGTTATACTCTCTCGGTCTAGATGGTTACAGAAAGGAAGGGGGTGTCTAATTAATTTTTCATCCTCCAAAAAGTACTCTATCGGAGTGAATTCTAACAAAAATACGTCTGTTTGATATTTTGCTTAAGCAACCTCGTAGAACCAGCGAAGTAAATTCGTCTATCTGCATTATGTGATCATTTCATTGGGATGTTAACTTTGAGCAAAGGCTCTCTGACTCTTTAAAATCCATTAGGGGGAATCTAAAGCTAGCTCAACGATTGTGCAATGAGCTAGGAGGCTTGGCATCAACAGCCGTGGGTGTTGACATGGATCTGAAAGTAGAAGCAAGTCTTCGCGAAGCTCGTACATTGCTTGCAGCAAAACAGTATAGCCAGGTTTGTAATAAATCCCATTGATCATCTGTTTTTAAGGCCATGTGTTTTCCATAATATCTGCTATGCTTTGTTCGTATATCTTAATTTGCTATGCGATGTTCTCTGCAGGCAGCAAATGTGGCCCACTCCCTCTTCTGCACGTGTCACAAATTCAATTTGCAAATTGAAAAGGCGTCTGTTCTTCTTCTGCTTGCAGAGATCCATAAGGTGTGATATGGCTACCAGATATTACTTGCACATTGATTGGAATCTGATATTCATTGAACATTTTCCGCCTTATCAGATTGCAGTAAAACAATGTTTTCTGGAAGTTTATTCTCCCAGCATAGATTAACATACATGTACTTCTGATTCTGCTCTTTTTCTGCTGATTGGTTTTAAAGTACAGATAAAAGTGGTGTACCGTGGTACTATTTTCAATTCTTTATGTTTTCTGACCGGTATTCACGTTTCCCGTCCCCCTTTCTTGTTTTTTCAGAAGTCAGGAAATGCAGTTTTGGGTCTTCCATATGCACTGGCAAGTATTTCGTTTTGCCAGTCATTCAACTTGGATCTTCTCAAAGCATCAGCTACTCTCACGCTGGCCGAGCTGTGGCTTGGTATTGGATCAAATCATGCAAAACGAGCGTTAGACCTTTTACATGGGGCTTTCCCTATGATTCTTGGCCATGGAGGTTTGGAGTTGCGTGCTCGAGCATACATCTTTGAAGCAAGGTGCTATTTGTCTGATCCAAGCTTTTCAGGTACATATTGTTGTCTTTTACTGCTTTGCTACAGTTCATACTTTTTAGTTGCATGGTCATGATTTTTACATGAAATGGGTAATGTCATTGCCACACATACAGAAATGATTCAATCTCTAATAGTCATTGTCTTTTCAGAAGGAATGAAACGATGAAAGCAATAATCCAGCATATTTTCTATTATGCTATAGATTGAATTGAAGTGAATGAGATTAGGATTGCAATATTAACTTTATGCTAAGCGAGGATGTTCAGAAAATAATGAATAGACTATGATTCTTATGGATAAATCTGGTCTTGCTCCTTGTAAGTTTCTAACTGGTTTTGACTTCTGTTTGTTGGGTTGTGAATGCATTTCACCAGTTTCCACAGATTCTGACACTGTTCTTGATTCTCTAAGACAAGCTTCAGATGAGCTTCAAGCTTTGGAGGTAAACTATATCAACAAGAATGCTCCGTAGCTTTTGTTTAATAAACAAACCTTAATGCGACGATATATTTGCTTTTGATTCAAAAACAAAACCGAACTAGGCCCAGCTTTTGCTGAGCTCAATCATAACAGAATTGGATCCAAGTACTGTGATATACTGTGAATTCACATGTTAATCGTTGTGTTTACTGTGCAGTACCATGAACTAGCAGCTGAAGCTTTATATTTAATGGCGATGCTATATGACAAACTGGGAAAGCTTGAGAAGAGAGAAGAAGCTGCATCTTTGTTTAAGATGCATATAATAGCTCTGGAGAACCCTCAAGACGTGGAACCAAACCTGGCATGAGAGTTTTGTGACCTTATCTATAAGCTTATTGCGCAAAGCTATGTAACTTATGACTCACTCTAGTAGTGTCCAAATCTTTACCGAGATTATGTAGCTTCACTTTATGATTGAGAGTAACCAAACCGAGATTTTAGAACGAATCATAATTTTTTGGTTTTCAGTTTGGCGAACCACCGAACCGATTCGGTAATAGATTTTGGGTCAGATTTGGTTAGGTTCGGAAATTTTGGATCGGGTCAGAATCGCAGACCTAGTTGCCAAGAACTAGCCCTGGGAATGATAACCGAACCGAAATTACCGAA
>OVAU01001036.1:0-16502 GCA_900406315.1 Biscutella laevigata subsp. laevigata
TGAGGTTTGCTCAAAGCGGATATACAGAGTTTTAATGTCTCCAAGTGGAATCATCAAGACTGATGATGTTGAAAATGGTGCTCCAAGTGGAATCATTAAAACTTAAACTTCGCTTTATTCTTTTTAACTCCATCTCTTTTTCATTACTGAGAAATATATGTTGCTAACCAGNTAACCAGAAGCACTTGTTTTATATGTCCGTCTACTAATTCTCAACAATATCTCCTGAATCGTGGTCAAACGCAGGCTAATTCATTACTTAACATTACAGCTGATAAAATGATGAGAACTAATTAAAACAAACTAAATCTGGTGGTTAGTCCGTTTATGGTTAGTTTAAATTATGTATTAGTATGCTAGTTTGTTGAATTCTGCTTGTTCGTATATTCCACAAGTGAAGGGTTATAAATTAGCCAATGTTCGTATATTCCTCAGTAGTGGCTAACATAACTTTAATATTATATGGACTAACATCTAACCACCAGTTAGCTATGGCAAATTCAATATAGTTTGATGGAGAAAGATAGTTACTCTCTCTAGTTAGGTAGAGGGGTATAATGGTCAAGAAAATTGTGATGGTTTAAAAAAGAGTGTTAGAGTGAAAATAGTTTGGGAAGTGTGTTAGAGTGAGATAAAAATATTGAAAGTGTGTTAATATGAAATTTTTGCAGCATAGGACACTTTCAATACTATTAATTGCACTCTAACACACTTCAATATTTTGTTTCATCCCAACACACTTTTTATTGTACTTTTTATTAAATTTATTTAGTGGATAATAATCTATAAATTTAAAAGTTTCAAAAATATAATATAATTCTATTTTTAAAATTATTTTGCGTTGGTGGATAATAACATATTTATATACAAACATTTATTTTGTCAAAAAAAAACTAATCAATTTGTACATGTGAAGGACAGAAAGAGAAACGTATTAGTTGTATTGGACTATATATTTTCTCTTGTCAATTTGATAAAACCCTTTTGCTATCAGCTCATTAATGTCCATAACCATAAGGTCCATAACCATATACATTCCACATTTTGTTATACCTTATGACCTTTGCACTAGTTGTTCTGTACGTTAAACAACAAGAGAACGTTGTTTCTCTATATAGTTAGAGAGAAATGCGAGCACCCAATAGCATTTGGCCATGTGTCCGCTCGCCGACGGCGAAGAATCAAGGCGGAGGAAATGATAAAAACGGCGGAAGAAAGAGGGTAGCATGTGGAAAAGAGAAACATAAGAATGTTTCCAAAAGATTACAATATTAATATCATATAATATTAAACATTTTTGTATTTATTTCCTTTGAAGAAAAATAGACAAGAAATTAAGGGAGATGGGGTTTGAGTAAGAGCACGTGCTGCCTGATTCTCCATTTTCTCCAAAGACTTCAAAGCTTTATTTTACTTCAAATAACAGCTGTTTCAAAGCTGTCCGATCTCTCCATGTGACCCACTCGAAGATATATTATAAACTCTTCAAGATCGAATCAATTTTATATCTCTCTCTTTCTTTCTTTATAATCTCTTTATAACTTCTGTTTTGTATAACTACTCTTTGTTATACATAGCCATTTTCGTTACTCGATCTTGTTTCTCTCTCTCTATATCTTATGGTTCTTGATGATCTAACCAATTCTTCTTAATTCATCTTTCACTAATTGAATTTGGTTTCTTTGAATATACAAACTTTGTTAATTTGTGTCATTAAAATCTCAATAATGGCACAACTTCCTCCAAAAATCCCAATGACTACAACAACACCAAATTGGCCTGATTTCTCGTCACAGAAACTTCCTTCAATCGCCGCAACCGCAGCCGCAAACGCAACCGCCGGTGAACAACAACAATCGTGGATGGATGAGTTTCTTGATTTCTCATCTACACGACGTGGAACTCACCGTCGTTCTATAAGTGACTCAATCGCTTTCCTTGAACAACCACATTCCTCCGGTTTAGGATTAAACCACCATTTCGATGGATTCGATGATGAGCAATTCATGTCGATGTTCAATGACGATGTTCACAATAACAACAAAGGCAATGTTGGTAATACACGTTCTTCTTCAAACACTTCTACGCCGACGTCTGAATATCATAATAGCATCACCGACGACGAAGACAAAGAACCACCACCGTCTAATAATCGTCATCACATGGAAACAGATAATCACAATTACAACGAATCTGATGAGGTCCAAAGCCAGTGCAAGAAAGAGCCACAAGAAGGTCTGTCGTCGGAGAATCAGAATTCCGGTGGAGACTCAAGTAATCGGATTCACGATCCCAAAAGAGTCAAAAGGTACGTAACTTGACCATTTCTATGAAAATTAAAAAAACATTATTATCTTAACAAAAAAATCAACAAGGTCATGCATGCACGTACATAAAATTTAAGAATTCGATATATACCGTTTTATAAAAATAGGAGTTAATTTAGTGTCTCATCGATAAAATTTTAAATTTTTTGGTATATATCAAGAAGGTCATGCATGCACAGGGCCGGCCCTTGGCTAAAGCAAGTAAAGCTAGCGCTTTAGGCGCCAAAATATTTATAAGAATTTAGGGCACCAAAATTTAAAAATTAGTGTATAGTATAATGATTTAAGGGGCACCAAACTTTTTTTTTGCTTTAGGCACCATATACATTAGGACCGGCACTATGCATGCACGTACATAAAATCTAAGAATTCGATATATACCGTTTTATAAAAATAGGAGTTAATTTAGTGTCTCATCGATAAAATTTTAAATTTTTTGGTAAAAGATAAAATATTAATTTTATTTTTTTGGTGGAATTTTGTAACAGAATATTAGCAAATAGGCAATCAGCACAAAGATCAAGGGTGAGGAAACTGCAATACATATCGGAGCTTGAACGGAGCGTTACTTCATTGCAGGTACCAATTTACAGATTTATACGATCAGTGGCGGATCTAGAAAAAAATTTAGAAGAGTCAAAATCGAAGTTTTAATATTTCACGTGGGTCAAATTCATAAATTTAATAATTATTTTTTGAAAAAACTGTATATGATATATGCATCATTACATACACAGATTTATATGCATATTTATATATTCGCAAGTGGTGATCGATTATTCAGTTTGGTTCAATAGAAGAACTTTCGATTTTTTACTTTTTAATTTATATTTATTCATGAATAAATTTATATTGGTTCAATTTTAGATTTTATTTGGTTTAGTTTTACATAAAATATAGTAAAATTGATACGAATAATGAATTTAATTAATATTATATATTAAAAATACATTAAATTTATATTCACAAATTCTAATTGTTTTTTGTTATACTGTTCAATTTTATGATATTCGGATTCAGTTTTGAGAAATTTGTAATAATATTTTATTTGTATCCATTCGATTTGATTTAATTAATTTTGGTCAACCCTATACATACATGTGTAAGATAAATTTGAATAAAATACTAATGAATAATTGAAAATTTTGTGGAAATGAAGACGGAAGTATCAGTGTTATCGCCAAGAGTTGCGTTTTTAGATCACCAGCGATTGCTTCTCAACGTCGACAATAGTTCTCTCAAACAACGAATCGCTGCTTTAGCTCAAGACAAGATTTTCAAAGACGGTATTAATTACTTCTTAATCACGCCTCAAATTTCTATTAATTACGTGATAATCATGAATCACAAGATCAGTAGATTATAGACATAAGTATATATATATATATATGTGTGTGTATATTGTTAATCTAATAGTGTTATTGTGAATAAAATAATTTTGCAGCTCATCAAGAAGCATTGAAGAGAGAAATAGAGAGACTTAGACAAGTGTATCATCAACAGAAGATGGAGAATAATAATGATGTCTCCTCCGATCAATCTCCGGCTGATATCAAACCGTCGGTTGAGAAAGAGCAGCTTCTCAATGCCTAAATTAAGCTCTCTTTGTGTCAAGAAATTAATTTATCAAAGAAGAAGACATTTTTATATAATCTAATCACATTTTTTTGAAGTTGTGATGAATTTATTTGAAGTTTCTGAATTTTTTTTTTTTATGGAGTGGGAATGATTTGTAAAAAGAAACTTAGCTGATTTATTGTTTCTTCTATTTTTTTTTTTTTTTGTTGGAGTGTCTAAACATTGTGTACTAATTTATATTTTCTCAGAATTTTTTTTTTATTATTTATGGCCAAATTTAATTAGAGTAATCGAATTATACTTATAGTTGGAGATTCCTTTTCACATGGTTCAAATTTTGATGTGCATCCATATAACAAAAAGTATAAATGTATAATGTGTTTCTATTCATTATACTATTAATGATTTAATGTAAATTTTATTAACTACTAATAAGATATAAAAAATATGAATTGAGTATGAAAAGTCATATTGAAAATGTAGAAAACATTCTTTCTGAACCAAAATATTAACTCTAAAATAACACTATTCATGAAATAGTGGGAAAAACATTATTAGATCTGGATTTTATAGTGAAGTGGTAAAAAGACGGACAAATGTGTTTAAGGTTCCTAGATCTAGATTTATTCATGTATTGCATCTTCTTTAAGATTAGTCGGGATCTTCGGATATAAGATTTATCTCAGTTTTATATAAGAAAAAACATTATTAGAAATCAGGGTAAAAGTGAGTCAAAACTGAGAAAGGCAAAAGAGAGAGAGAGAACATGGAGGCATCTGAAAGCTAAGCTGTAAGTTCACGTGTTATGTTCTTTGAACTGGACCACTTCGGTCTCGCCACATGGTTGCCTTTCTTTTCATTACTTCATTATTGATCTTTATAACTTAATTTTGGAACTGAATGATACGGTCAAAGATAAAAATTGAGGAAAGAATAAAGTTACAGAGGAAAGCTCCAAAGATTAGCCAAAATTAATCTAAGAAGATTATTAAAAAAAAAACCGAAGAGGATTAGTTTTTAAAATAGACAGAAGTTAGTGGGTATTGTGTTGGGATATGTAATGAAATGTTTGATGTGGTCAGTTTCAGTGTTTGAACTTTTGTCCGAGGTCTTTCGTCTAGTGGTCTGGTAACACCTAGGCCGTCCTCAGACACCAGGGTTCGACCCTACCTTAACGCAAAGTGAAGCCACAATTTCGATGCGCATCCAGTTCAATTCCAGCCAGCTACATAGGTTAAATACGTTTAAATAAAGTTTCCTATGCATTGTAAAAAGGGGAGTGGATCCCCTTTTGTGGCCCACAAAAACCCTTGATCTTAATATAACCAGTCGTTCTTGGCAAAAAAAAAAAAAAAAAAACTTTTGTCAGTGCCAATACCAATGACTCCCTCTCATTGGATCTTCAATACATTTTCATAATACTTTTGTGTAAAGTTTATTTTTTACACAAAATAATTATTAGTGAAATATAAATAATATTTTTTTTTAAAATGTGAATAATTGTTTATAAGAATGTAAATGACTTTCTGATATATGGTTAACTCAACATTGAATCAAAATAAATTAATTAAAATCTACAAAATCATATATTAAGAGACAAAACAAACCTAAAAGAATTTTATATGATGGGAGTATTATATTTCCTACAAATAAAGATTAAATAACATATTCCTACAAAATTTATTCTCATTGTTTTTGATGGATTTTTATGTTTCTTCGATCAAGTTAAATAGTGCTCCTAAAAATTGTAACTAATGTTGATGTACATAAATTAGTAGTAGACCATATTACTTAATTTTAACCATTAACGAATCTCAAGATTGATATAAATCAGTGATGATAATTAAGACTAGCATTTAACACAAACGTTAGTTACACATTTCCTAAAAAGAGATTAAAGAAGAGATTCGGTTCCCATCACCATTGTCTATATCTCACAAAATGCCTCCAATGCTTCGACCATTTGCAAAACCTACAAGGAAAAAACAACATACACTAGTATTGGTCGATGATCTTATGCAAGAGTAAACAAGCAAAATTCCTATATGACATGATTGTAGCTACAACACCATTATACTCATCTACACATCCAAAATTCCTCTATATATCGCCAATCCAAAGAAAGATGAAAAAGTTATGCTGAAAGTACCTTAAGTTTCTTCTGTAGGAGGAGGAGTTTCAGAAGTCTCATGATTCTTGCTTTCCGGAAGTGTTTCTCTACAGATCTTTACTTCATTTTCAACCTCGACCAGTCTCTCGTTTAGCAACTCTACTGTATCCATGTGTTCTTTAAAAACTTTAAGCCAGTAGCTTCCAACCTCTTCAATCTGTCTCTCTATAAGAGCTCTTGTCATCCTGTCTTCCTCTTCTTGCTTCAATCTCAGCTTCTCAATTTCAGTAGTGCTTAGGACTAAACCTCCGGAGCCTTTGACATCTTTGTAGATCGGTTTCTCGTCTCGTAAAGGGCAACGTTTTCTATGCTCTCTTGAAGCCTTTTGTGTTTCTTTCAAAGCTTTCCTATAACCCTCCACTACACTTGTCATCATTCGAAGCTCACTCTCAAGCTTATAGATCATTATATCCTTTCTCTGTTGCTCCTCAAACTTGCTTCTTTCCAACTCCTGAATCATTTCTTCCTTACTTTGTAGTTCCCTCATCAGATACTGCTGGTTCATAACAGATTGTTCACGCTCTCGATCTTTTTCAGCAAATGACAATCTAGTTTTTTCAATCCAATACCCCATCTGATCCAGGCACACCTCAGGTGGATGTGGTTTTTCATCCCAAGAAGGTTCTTCAGTCCTTAACCTCTTACTATGAGAATGGTAAGAAATATCATTCCCCTGATCAATCTCCCTCTTGTTGTTACCATTACCAAACAGAGAAGAACTACCCCCCATAGCCATATGCATGTCAGCTCTAGAAGCAAGGAAATCACCTCCACTCGAATTGCCATGGATATGTAACCCAGATCCATAACCTAACGGAGAAGCATCTCCTAACATGAGATTCTCTTGTGCAACTCCATGGAGGGAATCACCATTTGGAAAAAAGGGAAACCCTCCTTCATGTTCTTCATCTTCCTCAGTTTCCTCTTCCCCTATATCTTCAACTGGGTTATCCTCTCCCATTTCCATCGGCCCTTCTATTTTATTCTCTTCATCTCCTTCTAAAGCATTACTAAGATCGCAACGGCGAAGAAAGTGAGAACCAGCATGGATATCTTCATTACACGGCCATTTTTCATCCTCCTCTATCTTATTTTCCTCAACATCCATTGCCTGTCCTTCAACAGGAACTTGCTCCTCCTCAGAAACCATTTCTGACACAGTCTCTTGCCCAAGATTCAATTCAATCATATGTTCTTCCACGTACTTCTCTTCTTTTGAGTCAGTAGCATCACCATCACCAATATCTTCCTCCTTTACCTGCAAACAGTCTTTTGGAGATTTCACCATAAAATCAACCTCCTTTACATCGTTCAAGTCATCATCATCATCATTCTCATCCACTTTAGAATCTTCCTTTAGCAAATCTTCTTTCTGTGTTTTGATCAACAGCTGTAGATGCGAAGCAAAGAAACAATCACTAAGAGGAGGCTCCGCTTTCAATTCTTTCTCAACCATGAACCAAACCAATGCAGCCCAATCTAACTTTTCCAATTGCTTTTGCTTTATATCTCTTTGCCATTCAACTATCTCTGCAGGCATAATCCACATATCATCTCTTTGCAGTAGAATCCAAGTCGAAAGAACCTCTTCGATAAACCTAATTGATTCATCGTTTTCCAGAAGCTCCTTCTCCTCATCTGTAATCACAAGGTCTTTCTTTTTAGGCAATTTCAACGCTCGAGCCAAATCAGCACGACTGATTTTGATCCTAACCCCACTTACATAGCTGCTTCTACTCTCCGGATTATAATACGCAACAAGATTCGCAACTAGATCCTGACGGATATTTTGATCGAACTCCAAGTGAAGAAAATCCCAGAGACCAAGCGTCTTCAATAGCTTCTCATGCTGAGAGAAATCTAGGTTTTTACCTGGAACAAAAGCAATAGGCTTCAAGGTTTTGAGAAGTATCTCAAGCTTCTCCTTAGACTTCTCTTGCTGCTTAAGTTTCTTCAGAATCCCTTTCTTTCGCTTTGGTCCACCTCCTCGTCGGAAAAACGAAGAGCTAGCGGCCTGTGTTGCGTCCATATCGTCCTCTTCGTTCCTATTTCCCTCAATCGACGCCTCTGGTTGCTGATCCCTCCCGTCGTACTCCTCCGTATCATGTAAATTCTTCGTTTCTTCCTGTGCTGATTCTAGATTTAGGGTTTTGTTGGCGACAGAATTTGCAATCTCCACGGGAAGATTTCCTTCTTCTACACTGGGTTTCACGATTAATGAAGAAGCTTCTGCATCCGGATCTGTGAGATCTGTCGGAGAAGCCATGGCTGATTTTTACTCGGCAAATCAAAGCTCTGTCAGTTTGACGGTCGCGAGGCCAAGCTTTGAAAGCTGAGACCTTTCTGAAGAAAATTTAACCAATCAAAAATTGACACGTCATCAACCCGAACACTTAATTCACATTCGCCTGTTGTAATAAGTCTCTCTCATTGACTTCTATTTCATGGGCTGAGAGAAAGAGGCCCAATTACTATAAGCCCATTAATTCCATTAAATCGATAAAATTTACATAATTCACACAAATCTTTCTCTCTTTTACATAATTCACCGAAACATTCGCTAAAATCCAAAATTTATATAATTACCCGAAACTGACTCTTCGGATTCTCTTTCTCTCTTATTGCGTTACTGTTAGATCTTCCATTTTCGCGATACCTTTAACGGTAACTTTCTGGTGTCACTATAAAGAACTCATAAGCATCCTCCGCAACTGTTCTTTGCTTGATCTTCTCTTCTCTCTCTATTCTTGTTCAATCTCTGCGGAAATGATTCTCTCTCTCCCTCAGTGTTTCAATCTGCATCTATCTTTCTTTGTTGCGACTGTGGCAATGTTAATGGTGGTTGCGGCTGCACAGACCGGCGGTCAAGTGTTGCAAGTGGAGTTATGGTGTGTGGCGAAGAACAACGCGGAAGATTCGTCTCTACAGACGGCAATCGACTGGGCTTGTGGACAAGGCGGCGCTGATTGTGGTCCGATTCAGCAAGGTGGATCTTGCAATGATCCGACGGATGTTCAGCAAATGGCGTCGTTTGTTTTCAATAATTACTATCTGAAGAACGGTCTTGCTGATGACGCTTGCAATTTCAACAACAACGCTGCTCTTACTTCCATCAATCCCAGTAAATTCCCTTTAATCAGAATCTATAGATTATCTGTTAGGGTAGTGGAATTAGGATAATCATGTTTCTCGTGGTGTGAAACTTCTCGAGTTCCAGATTCCTATTGGTACATTTGTTGCAGCTTGATGATGTAATTTCCCCAATGTTGTGTGTTTCAGGTCAAGGAACTTGCAAATTCCCTTCCAGGTAATAGATTTACAGCGTTTGAATTATTTTGAAAACTACGTTTGAGCCATTTAGATTGATATGAAGTTTAGTGATGTGAATTCTTCAGTAATAATCGTTTATGCTTAATGGGAGAGCAATCTTGTTTTGAATTTGGTTCTTAGATTGTTCAATACATGAGTGAATATCTTTTTGTTTACTTCTGGGGATTCTTGTGTGTTGCTTTGTTCTCTGATGATTCAGATCTCCTTATGACAAAAATATTTTGTAAATTTCATGATGTGCAGTAATAATCGTTTATGCTCATCAATTTTCTTAGTGGGATATCAATCTTGTTTTGAAGAACATCAAGTTACTTCATTGCCATGTAGAATAGATTTGGTTCGTAGATTGTTCAATACATGATGATCATGAGTGAATGTCTTTTCGTTTACGTCTGTGATTCTTGTGTGTTGCTTTGTTCTCTGATAATTCCCCTTCTTAATGACAACAATACTCTGTAAATCTCATGATGTGCAGTGGGAGAGTGAGCAGTGGTCGAGTCGCGGATGGGACTTCAATAGGTGCAGGACAAGCAGATATGAGCCTTGGGAGACAAATTTCCAGCAATTGGATATTGGCTTTCATCGGTTTTGGCAGCTTATTGACGATTACACAGATATTTCATCATCATATTTAGCCACACCCACAAGCTCATTGGTTATGTGAAATGGTACCATTTTGATCTCTCTAAAATTTACCTATGAAGAAGATAGGTCTAATATCTAAATTCCTTGCATTATGACTGTGAGTGTGGCCAATGCTGTGATAGCTTCACTGGGAGTGTGTAATGATACTTATTGTCAAGGAACACATAATGATGTAATGTTATCAACTAAAATTAGTTAATATCATCATTGTGAAAGATAAATACGCTATTAATGGGCAGAACATGTAATTCGTGGTCTATCATACTAAAGAAAAGGAGAATATACAGAATTATGTTGAGATTAAAGAGTCCGTAATGCTTATTACAGAAGTGAGTGCAAAACCAACCGTAAGAGTGTTGTCCGTTGGGTTCTTTTAACATATGCATCTTCACATCTCCTCCGGTCACATGATGACCTCCACTGCCCAATCACCTTGTGACAAGTCTACTCTAGTATTCTCACCATTATTGACGTTAGGTTAGTTCATGACTTTAAGTTCCCATAAAAATATTTGTCCTCTTATTTTTTGAAAATTTGTATAATAAATCGGACGTTGGTGAGTTATAGTAATTGATAAAAAAATAAGTGGTTCATTGGACTTCAAAAAGTAAATATTTTAAAAGGGTTATAAAACTTTCTTTTTTGTCAACAAAAAAGGGTTATAAAACTTATTTAAATAAAACATTACAACAAATGGATCATAGAATTTTAAAACTAATATTCAAATTCACAAATTACAACAAACATTTAAATAAAGAAAAAAATCTAAAACTACGACAAAAAAGAACATATATATATATATATATTATTCAAATACTAGTAACATCCTTATATAAATATATATAGATATTTTTTAAAAAGAATTGCATAATATTTCTTAATTTTTAAATTTAAATTTAAATATTAAATAAAAATTGTCTTAATTTAAAATGTGAAATCAATATTCAAGTAGAAATTGTGCAAATGTGTCCTGATTTTAGGAATTGTCCAATTTAAATTAAAATTTAGAGAAAACAATTTTTTAGAATCATGCAAAATGATATGTGAAGAAACTAAATTAAATATAAAAATTTTAGTTTTAATTTAAATTAACACATGTTAAATGGAGAATTGTCAATTGACTTATGCTTTATATATATTAAGATACAAATCCATTTCAGACCAATCAAGGGTTTTAAATCATTTGGTCAAACTTCATAATCTTCACGGGTAGATAAGAGCATGTTATAAATTTAAGAGTTAAAAATTGAACAATTCTCTTTTCAGGAAACTCAAACTCTCCAAACCTTCTTTTCTTTGAAAAAAAATTCTACCGGTTGAGTCAGTTGAACCTGTATTTCAGAGGATAACAGTAAACAATATTGGGATTAACCGCGGACAATTTTGAGATTAAGATCATATAATATTAATTTGGATGCGTACGACCTCCCCAATTCACAGCCCTCATCCCAACTCCTCCCGACAATATTTCTGGTATCACAATTATAGTTTTCTTGTTGCATAAAGTACAGACTCGAATCTAACATCTATACCTAACCACATATACTTTTTTAGCCTTTCAATAAGAAATTAAAAGGACAATTGTGAGTTGCATGGAAGTAAAGGAGCAGATGAAACCAACGCCGAGTTGGCCCGACCGGTTTGAGACGTTGCAGCGTCGACCTCCGGCCCCCGGGTTCGAGCAACGTTGGGAGTGGGCTTGCCTTTGGGCTTGGAAACGGTTTCCCACGGCCTGAGGGGGACTATGGCGGGCCGAAGGCCCGAAACCGGAACCTCCAAAATAAAAAAAAAANAGCAGATGAAGCAGAGAAAGTGATGGGAATTTATGGTCCCTTCAACAAAAAAGCTATTCATTTACTCTCTCTCAAACATATTGACTTTAATGCCAAAGCAAAGCTGTTTTGTCACCGAGTGTTGTTGTTTAGGGTTTACTCAAGACTTTTTGGTCTTTTAAGGCCGTGTGGGGTTATGTTCCATTCAAGGGAGAATTTTGAAAATTCACACCACCCAATAAAAAATATTAACTCGAGGCCGATAAGGTATTTCATATTCGGATAAAATCAATATAAATTAAATATTTAATATTTAGTATTTGTTTTAAATATTTATTATATTTATAATATATGTAATTAAATTTTCAGATATTTAATATATTTCTTTAAGTTTTATTCTTAATTTTATGTTTATATCATGTATTTTTGTGTTACTTTTAAGGAATATGATGTAAAGTTTTGGATTTACTAGTATTTCAAATATCTTTTTTAAGTGTTTTATATTGAAAATACTCGAACCTAAGCCGAATCCAAAATACTCTGAAAATATTTTTGTACTTCGAGCCCGTTGAGAATTCGAAATAATCCAGATATCGAACATGACCTGAAAAATAAAAATAGCCCGAATAAATCTTCTAAACATAAACTTAATATATAACCCAAAATCCATATTTGAACTGAACCTAAAAAAGTATATGAATACCCACCCCTACTTACTCAGGTTCAGATTTGTCTACAAGTATCACTAAAATATTTTATGATTTTTGTATGGTTCTCATTTTGATTACAGAATGATGATTACCACAAACTTTCAATCTTATTATTTCGGTAAAGTAACGGTTTGTAATGCATTTGAGGTGTTATCTCGATTTTAGTTGTTATTTACCGTCCTTGATTAGTTTTAAAATTTATTTATTTTTATAATTTTTGGTCTTTTCTACTATTAGTATATTATCTGTATCTTCTGTCAAAAACAAAAATCCATAACAAAATATAACATCTTTAAGAAAAAAAATATCATACATTACCAATTGTAGACCCCTATCCTTTTCTTCTCCATAAATGTTGCACGTATGGTTCTTTAATTCTCTGTGATATTTATTACATTGTTTCTCACAATACTCTCTTACGAGTGCTTATTGATTGTTAAGTTAAATAGGGATGTCGATTGTGTCGGAACCGAATCTAAAAATAGATGTGAAGACAATATTGTTTGATTGTTTAAGTTCTGAATCGGGCCTAAATATATGCATAATTTTCCAATCGAATTTAAACATAATCTGAAAATGTTTTAAAGAATAAAAACTTGATAGGTGATGATATAAAAAATTGAAAAAAAAATCTATATTAAATTGGAATTGATATTCGTTAGTCTTAACTCTATAATTAAGTACTAACATTCAAGTACCTAGGCCTTGTGAGAAATTAATAAGAAACAAAAGTAGCTCAGATATAAACCAAAGCCGATCAATGGTTTAATATTTGAAAGATTTGTCGAGTTTGTTGTTGGGGGAGATGAATTTATACAAATTAAAAGCTCATTTATTGTATTCACATCAACGTTTTTTCCCTATTCTACCAATATAATAATTTGTTATTACGTCAGTAAAATTTTAATATTATATATATTTCTATTTCTTATAATATTAGAATTTTATAAGTAAAATTCTAATATTATATGTCTTATAATATAAATATCATATGTAAATGCATATTTATTGAGAAATTTACTTTTATACACACAAAAAATTATTAATGAAGTATTAAAATAAATATTTAAAGAAAAAATTGGTTACCATATAATAAAATTGGATGATAACTTAATATTAAATGAAAGAAAGTTAAAACTTTGCATTGAAATATTATGAGGTATAATAATAAACTAGAAATTGTATATTATGGAACAAATGAAATATTAAGAAATATAATAGTCTATTCTATATATTAAAAAACAATCTACCACAAAAAATTATAGTGGATTATTTCATTTAATGATTAGATAATTATTCGTTACAATAATATTATTTTCTACGATTACAATGAACTTTTAATACCATCACAAAATCTATTTTAAAATTTTTAGAAATTGAAAACAAAAATCTTAACCGAAAAGCTTCACTAATTCCATTTAAACTCCAACTTTACAGTTTCGATGTAAATCAATTCATTGTATATTTTATATATATAATTAAATACAAATTTTACCTAATATTCAAACATTAATACCATCAAAAAATCTATTTTCAAATATTTTAGAAATTGAAAACAAAACTCTTAACCGAAAAGCTTCACTAATTCCATTTAAAATCCAACTTTACAGTTTTTGATGTAAATCAATTCATTGTATATTTTGTATAATCAAGTAAAAATTTATTTTTAAAATATTTTATAGTATTCATTATATGTTACTCAATATTCTTAAATACAAGTTATCTGAATATTTTTAATTTTTCTTAATAAAAACATATAAATAATTTAATCGATAATATTTTTTCTTATAATAATAATTTAAATATAATCCATAATATCTCAACTAATCTTATTACTCAATACAAAAATGTAGTATTCTTGAATTATATAACACGTAATATAAAAAATATTTCACACATTTAAAACTTAAATATAAAACTATAAAGCAAAAAGATCCTAAATTAAAAATAGAAACTAAAAGTATCACATAGTGGGGTTAAAATCATATTTCCAATTTGTAAAAATATTTTATTGGTGATTTTAATACCAAAATTTGAAATATTGCAATTATTAACTAATATCATTATTTAACAACATTACGAGATTTGTATCGCATATATGAGGAGTGATGTGTTATTTTAATTTAATATAAAATTATATTTAAAAAATTAAATGTACGATTAATAAATAGTAATAGAGAATTTTCTGTAAATTTGTTTAATTTTAGAATGTTTAACTTTGAATATAATAATATTATTAGTTATATATTGAGTTTGGACAATGATTTGACTCGTTTGACCATTGTATTGAAGATAAAATTTTCAATGATTTTCTAATAAAAATTATTTTAAAAGACTTTCTAGCTAAAAATAAACAAATTCAAATATTAATATAATTTGATTTACTGTTATATTTATTATATTTATATGTACAAAATTTTGTAAAAAGAAAATCTCGAATTATATTATTATATTTGTCTTGAAAAAAATTCCAAAACTTTATATATTTAATGGTTAATAAGATAATCATTATTTGTTATTCTATTTTTGTTAGATTTATATATATCTTGGAAAAAAATGTATTTGTGGGAAAATTTCGAAATATATATGTGAATTTATATACTTTTTGAAATATTAAAATATTTTTGTATTTTTTTTTAGATTTATCTAGAGAATATTTTATATAATTTTTTTATTTATCTCTATATCAATATTATTAGATATATTAATATATATTATCTAGAGAGGAAAATTAAGTATCTTGTTAAAAAGGATAAATCCAATATTATATAGTTTGGTTTTTAAAATTTCCTTAAAATACGTTTTAAAATTAAAAAATATATTAAAATTTTTGTTTGTAAAATATTTTCTTGTTAAAAAATATTTAATTCTTAATTAAAATTTCATACATATATTTCCAGTTTTACCTTTAATGAAAATTACATAGATTTCCAATTTTATCTTTTTTATTTTGTTCTTTAAATTATCTTTTACAATGACATAAAATGTTATATTTTATTGATTTAAAAGTTATTTTCTTAAAAGTGATTCTGAAATAATAGTATAGAGATATTATTATTTAACTAATCTAACCAATTAATATTATTATTCAATAAAATATGTAATATTCTAAATTATATAACATTTACATAATTACATATTTAGAATAAAATGCTTATTAGATAGAACACATCTAAAATAAAATATTAAAAAATTAAAAAGATCAATTATAATTTGAAAATTATACGTCGTAAAATTCTAGTTTATAAATTGTTTAAAGTCCATTCATCTTTTTTATGTGGAATATTCTTCGTATGGTATATATAATCTACATGAGTGTCTTTGATGAAGTGGAGTTATATAATGTCAAGAAATCTGATAAGTATAAGAATAATATCTCTTATTGATATTAGGAGACTAAGCTAATAATTGTCAAGATGATTAAAAGAGTAAAAGACGACTAATAGAAGAACAAAGCTCAATATGGAAAGAACTCCAATATGTAACTTCAAAAGATCCGATTTTGTGATGTCAACACAATCTGTTCATCACTCTAAAGATGTACAGTGATAAGCTATCGATCAGACTTTCTTTTGTTTTGATGNNACAGTGATAAGCTATCGATCAGACTTTCTTTTGTTTTGATGATTAGAAGTTATCATCAACCTTACTTCTGACAAACAGAATATTGAATTGCCGAAAAAAATGGGAAACATCAAACTTTATATAAACGTTGTGTTTCTCTCTGAAAGAATCAGACTCATAACTCCAAATTAACTTATCATTCCTCTCTCTCTCTCTCTCTCTCTATGGACGAAGCTACTGGAGAAACAGATTTCATGAACGTCGAATCTTTCTCTCAGCTTCCTTTGATCCGTCGTTCTTCCACTGAAGATAAGAACCCTAAACCTATTCGTCTCTTCGGCAAATCTTTCACCGAGACCAAAAACAAGAAAGAAGAAGAAGAAGAAGAAGAAGAAGAAGAAGAAGA
>OVAU01001037.1:0-16502 GCA_900406315.1 Biscutella laevigata subsp. laevigata
AGCTTTCCCCAAATCCAAGAACCCCGAGACGGCGAAGCTGTCCAAAAGGAACCCTCACGAATCAAATACTCCTTAACCCAATTAACCCAAAGAGACGTTGGTCGAGAAAACAACAGCCAGATCAAACGCAGCCCATGAACCCGATTTACATCCCGAAGAAGTCGAAGACCCAAACCACCCTCAGCTAAAGGGGAGCAAACATCCCTCCATGTCACTTTGGCACGAGCGCCCGAGAGAGAAGGACCGGACCACAAAAACCCACAACAAAGCCTATCAATCTCCTTCAGGCATCGCCCAGGTAGATGAAAAGCAGCCGACCAGAAGTTGATAACCCCACACAAGACAGAACGGATTAGTTGCCAACGACCAGCGAATGAAAGTAGACGAACCGACCACCCCTGAATACGTTGCCGGATCTTATCAAGCAGAGGAGCACAGTCTTGGATTGTGAGCCGGCGGGATACCAGAGGAAGACCCAAGTAGCGGACTGGCAAATTGTCAAGCGAGAAAGGAAAACACGAGACCACCTGGGCTGCATAGTCAGGAGAGACCCCCGCCAAATAAAGATCAGACTTCTCCAAACTTAAGCACAAACCTGAGACCGCAGCAAAAGCATCGAAGACATCAACAATACCCTGGATGGAGCGGAGAGAGCCATCTGAGAAAACCATAATATCATCAGCAAAACAGAGATGAGTGATACTTAGAGGCGCGCATCGGGGGTGGTACCCAATGCGACCCGAAGCCGCCGCACGGTCCAAGAGGCAAGACAGCACATGCATGCTGATGACGAAAAGATAAGGTGAAAGGGAGCAGCCCTGCCTAATGCCCCGAGTGCTCTGAAAGAAACCACATAACTCACCATTTACCTGAACTGAGAAAGAAGCAGACTGAATGCACCTACTCAAAATTATGAGACTTTATAAAAGCTAGAGTTTTGTATTTTGGAAAATTATGTTTATTTTACGGATAAAATCCAAAAATATTGAGAGAGTTTTACTGGGAAATTTTGTTCATTTGGTGGATAATATTTCACAAAAACTTATTTTTTTGTATAATTGTTATAATTTAGAATTGTTGGTAATTATTGTGATTTAATAGATAATAGTCCACAAAAACTCAGAGATTTTTTAAAACACAAAGTTATATATTGCGAAATTAAGCTAATAGGTGGATAATATAGTCTATTAAAACTAAAAGGTTTTGTTAAACGTTAGAGTTTTGTATCTTGGAAATTTATGTTGATTTGAAGGATAATAGTCCACAAGAATTGAGAGAGTTTTAAAATGTTATAATTTTACATTTCATAAAATTATGTTGATTTGATGGATAATATTCAACACAAACTAAGAGATTTTTTTGAAATGCTAGAATTTTATGTTTTAGGAAATTATGTTTATTTGTTGTAATGTTATAATGTAAGAAAATTATGCTATGTATAATGGTCCACAAAAATAGAGAGATTTTTTAAAACACTAGGGTTTTATATTTTGAGAAATTATTATAATTTAGTGGATAATAGTCCACAAAACTAAGACATTTTGTAAAAAGCAAAAAAATGTATTTTGGGAAACTACACTAATTTGGTGGATAATAGTCCATGCAAACTTAGAGATTTTGTAAAATAATTAAAGTTTTGTATTTTAGTAAATTATGATGATTTGATGGATAATAGTTCATAAAAACTGAGAGGTTTTATAAGATGCTAGAATTTTGTACTTTGAGAAATTATATCAATTTGGTGGAAAATAGTCTCAAAACTGAGAGATTATAAAAATACTAGAGTTTTTTATATTGGGAAATTAGGATGATTTGATACGTGATAGTACATAAAACGAGGGATTTTGTAAAACGCTAGATTTTTATAGAAAATTATGTTGATTTGGTGGATAATAGTTTGTAAAAACTAAGAAATGTTGCAAAACGTTAAAATTTTGTATTTTAGGAAATTATGTTTATTTTAAGGATAATAGTCCATAAAACTAAAATATTTGGTAAAACAATAGAGTTATTTATTTTGGAAAATTATGTTTATTTGGTGAATAATAGTTCACAAAATTTAGAGATTTTTTAAAAAACTAGAATTTTGTATTTTGGAAAATATTTCTCATTTGATGGTTAATTGTTTACAAAAACTAGAGATTTTATTAGAACGCTAGAAATTTGTATTTTTGGAAAAATATGATGATTGTGGATGTCCACAAAAACATAGAGGTTTTTATAACTTTTTTAATTTTGTAATTATGAAAAATATGTTGATTTGGTGCATACTATTAATAAAAACTGAGAGATTTTATAACACGTCATAGTTTTTGTCAGAAATTATGATGATTTAGTGGATAATAGTCTACAAAACTGACATTTTTGTAGAACGCTATAGTTTTATAGTTTGAAAAATTATGTCATTTTGATGGATAAAATTCAAAAAATTCAAGAGATTTTGTATATGCTAGAATTTTGTGTGTTTAAGAAATATGTTAGTTCAATGGATAATAATCGATACAAACTGAGAGATTTTATAATACATTACAATTTTATGTATTAAGAAATCAAGTTAATTTGATAGATAATTTTCACCCTCGTATGAGAAAGAAAATCGAATTATTTGAACCCAAATGTAACCGCGTTAAAATAACTCTTCAAATTGGCTACAAATGTTTAGATTTCGCACAGTTCTATAAACGATGTTCTTTTTTTTTTGTCATCTGATATTTTATTGAATTAAACGAAACACATAACAAAACAGACCGATACAAAAGACACATACTAAGACGACGATTTAAACTAACCCCGTAAACAAAGCCGGCGGACGACATACAATCCCCGAAACCGAAGACAGAACACATGACAACAAAAAGACCCGTCTGAAACAACAGACACTGAGACGGCGGTTGAAGAAACCTCATGAGCTAAGTCGGCAGAACCAAGACAAGTCCCCAAAAACAAGGAGAAATACCAAATAGACAGACACAAACCCTAGAATGAACGAAATAGCTTAAACGAAGGACAACGGGATAAAATAACGCTGGAAGAGAAGTCTAGACAAATAACCACTTGTGCCGCTTTATTGAATGGACCCCGAACTCCTAAGGCTAATAAAAAGGCTCCTCCCGAAGAGAAGTTCCACGAGCAACAATAGCAGAAACATCTTATCCTGGAAAATACACGGACGACGACAGGTTTGGATCCGGATTTCCAAGGCACGAAAGAGAACTCCGATGAACGCCTACACCGGCAAGAACAAGGAGACGAACTTCACCCCACAACAAGAAAGACCCGCGATCCCCAAAAACAGAGAATCAAAACAGACAATCCCAAAACTCCGAATATCCGTCGAGCTAAGAGAAAGAAAGTGAGACACAAATCGAACACTAAAGCTAACCCAAACCAACGGACAAGAGACTAAGACTAAGACTAAGCAGACTGATAACAAAGAACTAAACCAACAACAAGTTCTATGACGATGTTCTAGAAATGTTTTTCTCTAACTTACCATTATGTTTCCTCCATGTCATTACTTCTTTTCCTTTATGTTTTTCTTCAATATCTCATAAAATCTTTATTTGTGATTTTATCATATATAGCTTTTACAATGTCATATAATAACTGGAATTTGTAAATAATTTATTTTATCTATATATAAATTTTTAGTATGACATGTAAATCCTCTTTGTTCCTTAAATAATTTTATGTGTATATATATTATTTTAAATAATATGTAGTATATATGCAAATAACATAGAGAATACATTATATGCATACATATATATATATATAATTTATATGTTAATATATAAATACAGTTGCATTTTATCTGTAGAATAATTTTTAGAGGGCGCGGCTGAAATCCACAATGAAGATGTTTATAAGTCTCGCTGCCACAAGGTGAGTCTGAGTATCATCGCTGACTTAAATGGATGTGCAATTACAATAAGAGCCGCTTCCCTTAATTAAATAAAAAAATAAAAAGAAGGTTTCTATCACCTCCCCCACTCTCACCAACGCGTCTAGCGCTAGATCGTAGAATTTCGACCCGGGTTATTTCCGATCCGGAGTCCCTGATTTCCCAAAATTTCCTTAATTTTGTTCCATTTCGTCGACCTAAAACGCAAAATCGAAGCTCCAACAACACCTCGCCCGAGCCCGATCGAGCTTACACGTTCTGCTTAGTCGTCCCCTACACAGCGTATACGTTTCTGTAGTCATTCATGAGCACAGTTTTATCAATTTTGCGAGGAAATTACGGGATTTGTGAGAAACGTTTATAATAATTCGAAGGACCTGTCAACTGGTACAACTTAAAGATGTTGTATTTATAATAATTCGCATGACAACTGGTACAACTTAGAGATGTTGTATTTATAATAATTTGAATGACAACTGGTCAACTGGTACAACTTAGAGATGTTGTATTTATAATAATTTGAATGGCAACTGGTCAACTGATACAACTTAGAGATGTTGTATTTATAATAATTCGAATGAAAAGTTTTAGAAAGAATTTTTTCTAATTTGGTGAAGATAGGGTGATGGATGAAGTTAACGGAGAGAAGAAGAAGAAGAAACAGTTGGCTTAATAGATATAAAGATTGAATGGGAGCAATAAATGAAAACTAATGATAATTTCATTGATATTTATTTTGATTGAAAGGGTGCGAGCAGAGTTTTGGTTGGTTAATGTCAATGGCGTAATGATGATACAACTGGACTACTACTGGTTGGTTGGTCAGTTGAATTAATCTCGAATTAATGACGGATTTGATACAAAACCGTTTTGTACGGTTTAAATGAGGGCTAACACATGGAAAGTGTATACAACTGGACAACTATAGTCGACAGAGTTATGCATGAAAAATGTGTACAACAGGACAACTATAGTGGATAGAGTTATGCAGGGAATCATGTGTGGAATGATTTAACAAACCAAACTTCCGATTAATAAACAAGTATTAAGAAACATAAATAAAAAAGATAAGTAAGACTGAACAAAACATCAGGAAACATCAAGAAATAAGATAACGTAACATCTCGATTTGAAGATGCCAAAAACATTTAGGACATGCGTCAAATGACTCGAACAAGTTGCCAAAATTGGGCCCCCAAAGAAGAGCTTGGTATAGAACGACGATCGTCTGTTCTCCACAGCCGCAGTCCATGTCTCGCACATATCCTCCTAGAAGCTCAATCGCCGTCGTAATACCTCCCAGTAAAAACACTAAATCAGTATTCATGAGGTCTACCCTCCGTATCTCGATCTCGTTTAAAGATTCAAACAACGTTGGTTTCAACATGGTATCAACCATGTCGTAACCTTCTTGTTTGCGTTCGCCACCACCACAAACTAGAATTAAGCCATAGACATACCGGGCTTTAAGGTGTACGGTCTGTGCAGCGGCTTCTTACTGTTGCACCCCTTCTGGTCGTTGCTCTGTTCTTCTTATGTCGAAGCGTTGGTGATTCCTTCCCGGAACAATGCCTCAGGATTACCTGCCTGTCAAAATGTGTTCATTGAGACGACTAACCTTCTGACCTCAACACCGTTTCTGAAGAGTGGAACAAAGGGGAGTTGATGCAGAGCACATTCCCGGCGAACTTCTAGTGATTTCCATTACATGTTAAAGACTTTTTACACTTGACTCAGCCGTACACCATCATGCAGGGAAGCCTTGGCCACCCGTAACATGATATGTTGTAGTAGTTCGTCGTGTAGATCAGTGAGAGAAACTTGATGTCTTCTCGCCATCTTCAATCGACAATGTGGTTGAATTCTCTGTCTGTTTTTTCCTAATAAAGATAAGAAGATGTGCGATTAATGAGGTGCGATTAACGAAGGAAAGGGGATGACTGTTAAATTGTGCGTATCTAATTGATTTGATACAAAATGCTACAAATGAAAAGGGATGAGGGTTCAATTGGGTTTATTTAATTGATTTGGTACGCTACAAGTGTTTAATTGGTTTGATAACTGTGTGTAATGATTAAACATTGGACTATACAACTGGACAAATATATTCGACTAATTGATGTCATGGTGATATCATACATTTAATAAAATAAAATAGGCCCACACTTAAATAGTTAAGGCCCAATAGTTTTAAAAAGCGTAATTGATTCTGAGATGACGAATTACAATATTGAATGAGGTGTAGAGTTCCTAAATAATATTAATTGCACATGAGTTCCTAGGTATGTCATACAAGTACAAGTACAATTACAAGTACAACATCAGTTCATTGTTCCTTCAAAAACGGTTAATTTCATTCAAAAATAACTCACGTCCGTTTTCCCAAAAAGGGGAGCATTGAAATCTTCTCCTCTCTATTAAGTTAGGAATAAAATTATGGAATATGAGTTTCTAAAAAATTCCATAATTCAGGATAATTAATGCAAAAATCATAATAAATGGTGATTATGTTAAATTTAGTATATGAATTCGTGAATTATGTTTAACTTAGAGTTTTGTGAATACGTGAATGACAAAATTCATCAAAGTTTTAATGAAATCATGAATTTTGTATTTCGTTTAGTGGTTTTCCGTTGACAACCTTTCACATTATATGGAACTTTATACCATCTTACGACTACAATGATGTCAAATATTTGAATTATTTTGATTATGCAATAAATTTTATATAAGAACATTAGAAATCATTATTAAAATACTACAATGTTGTGGACAACTACAAATTAATAGATTATGTGTAAGTTCAACAAAAGGTTCCGTAAGAAGGTCAAAAGACAACTATTAAGGATCTGAAACTACCCATTTCTTGTAGACAACTATGTTCAATTATTTGACTTATTTAAAAATTTCACTCCTTTCTTCTTTGTCGTTTTATGACTACGTTGTCGTATCATGTATACAGACAGCGGGAATGTAGGAACTCGGGAATGTTCCGTTTGTTTTATTTTTCCTTGTATATTACTTTTTTTTAAAACCCTAAGAGTTTTTTTTTGCTTTTTCTCTTTCTTCCAATCATATTGCCACATGGTGGTTCTAATGAGTCAGAAACCCTAATACTATTTAAAAAGCTATTTTATCAAATTTTAAGTTAGTTAATTTTGCAAAAGGCCAAAATTAATTTCTGAAGTATTATGCTTTTATCATAAAGGCTCAAATATAGTACAAATCACTTAGTATCTTCCTGAATGGTTTTGTATCACATCAATTATTAAATTAGCCCCCTTTCATTAAGAGGAGCCCTTCATCTATTGCAACATTTCTCCTCTCTCTGAAGCTTATTAAAGAAGCAGTTGTCTTCTTCAACAAAAGAAAAAACACAGTCAGAACGAAAGAAAATCAAACATAGTTACTATGGCGAACAGAACTCATTCTCTGGCTAATCTTCCCGACGAACTTCTGGCAGATATCACCTTCCGCGTGGCGAAGTCGAGCGTTATAGATGGTGCATCTCTCGGCAAGGTAAACAAAGCGTTTAGAAGGCACTGGAAAATCGAAGGCGTTTGAAGGGTATGTAATCTTGGTCCCCTGTAATTTGTTCCAGCCATAGGAGACTGTGCAGAGATTACGAGTTTATTCGTAGCCATGACACAACTTTGTCAGGCCGGGAATCCCTATGCACTCTACAGGGAAAAAATCATTTCCTACTTCGACAACAGAAGAACGGAGAGAGCAACTGAAGGTCAGGCACAATTAGAAATTGCTGAAGCGAATGGTCACATCAAAGCGCGGTTTCTCTACGGCATGATTCTAGTCTGTTTGGATCTCGAAAGAAGAGACGAAGGTTTCAACATTTTGGCTACGCTAATGCAACCAAGTTTGCTAGAATCCATGTGTCGGATGGCGCGACTGAGTGACGATCTCACAGATAAATATTTACCGGAGTTACAGGGAGGTGTAAAAAAGGCCGTTGTTATTCTGGTGGAAAATCATGCTGATTGCGAATGTGATTATCCAGACGGCAGCCGCGATTATATGGACACATCGTTTTGATGGAGTGCCGAAATAATCGCGTATGATCCCCTTAATGATCCGATGTGTCAGAAATGTTTTTGGGACCGTCAAACGCGTATTTTGTTTCATACTCTTTATGCACCCTTTATGAACCTTTGGCTTCAATGATGGTTCAACTATCCTGTTTATTAGACCTACGTCTAGTTGTCCATAATTTCTTGTCTTATAGTTGTCCAGTCGAGCAGAATTTCATGTTTATCAATCAATCCTAATTCGCACATAATTTAATTAATTAATTTGTACAGTTTTGAGTTGTTACAGAACATTAATTTACTTTACAACGCGTCATTTATATCCTCATCTACACACCTCCTTCTTCTCTTACGCAATACGGTTTTGTGTCAAATCAATTCAAAACTCGTATTAACCCACTCTAAAACAGTAGTCGTCCAATTGTATACTCATTAATCTCTAACAAGGATGACAAACGCTAAAGTCTATTGGCACAGTTTAAATTTCCAATTGCATCATTATATCTATTCAACCCACTACCCACTACTTCTTCTTCTCTTCGTTAAATTGCTACATTGTCTCGTATTAAAAAAACTTCCAAAACAATGGAATTAATTTGGAAGACGAAAGAAAAATCGAGAGAATCACTTAATATCTTTTCATTAAGAGCCTTTCATTAATTGCAACCCTTCGCTTCTCCTCTCCTGATTATTAAAGAAACAGTTGTCTTCTTCAACAACAGAAAACAAACAGAGTTAGTATGGCGAACAAAACTCATTTTCTGGCTAATCTTCCCAATAAACTTCTGGCAGATATCACCTTCCGCGTGGCGAAGTCGAGCGTTATAGATGGTGCATCCCTGGGCAAGGTAAACAAAGCGTTTAGAAGGAACTGGAATACTGAAGACATTCGAAGGGTATGTCATCTCGGTCCCCTGAAATTTGTTCCAGCCATAGGAAACAGTGCAGAGATAAGGAGTTTAGTTGTAGCCATGAGACAGCTTTGTCAGGCTGGGAATCCCGATGCACTCTACAGGGAAGGAATCACTTCCTTATTCGACAACAGAAGAAGGGAGAGAGCAGATTAAGGGTTGGCACAATTAGAATCCGCTGCAGAGAATGGTCACATCGAAACACGGTATATATACGGCCTGATTCTAATCTCTTCGTTTGTGGAAAGCAGAGACGAAGGTTACAACATTTTGGCTATGCTAATGCAACCAACGTTGTTGCAAGGATCCATTGTTCGGATGGCGCAATTGAGTGACGGTCTCACGCGAAAATATTTAGCGAAGTTACAGGGAGGTGTAAGTAAGTCGCTGATATTATAGAGCAATATCATATTGATTGGAGCCATTGCTACTGTGAGGATTTTTTCGACAACCATGAGTATTTGGACAGCATGGAGATGTGGGGTAGCAAAGCAGTCGAGTATGACCCCCCTAATGTTCTGATCTGTCAGAAATGTTTCTGCGACGTGAAGTTGTTTACTTCCTTGATTGGCTTGGACCCTTTAAGAGTTGAACTTTTATTGTAAGACTTGTTTAGTCCACGTTTATTAATCCTACGTTTAGTTGTTCCAGTTGTCTATAATTTCCTTTATGTGACAGAATTTAATTTACAACCTGCCAACAAATTTAATTTACAACCTGCTAACAAAATAAAAATCAAATCAATGAATAAATCCCTTTCTTATTCTCTTATGCAATACGGTTTTGTATCAAATCAAATCAATTCATGAAATCCCTCCCACTACTTCTTCTTTTTCTCATTAAATTGCATCAAAAGTTTTGTATCACAAGAGCATGGGGGCTAACGTCGGAAGAACATATTCTCTGGCTGATCTACCTGACGAACTTCTCAGAGATATCACCTTCCGCGTGGCGAGGTCGAGTGTTATAGATGGTGCATCTCTCGGCAAGGTAAACAAAGCGTTTAGAAGGCACTAGAAGACGTTCGAAGGGAATGTCATCTCGGTCCTCTAGAATTTGAACCATCAATAGGAGACAGTGCAGATATAAGGAGCTTAGTCGTAGCCATGACACAACTTTGTCAGGCCGGGAATCCCGATGCACTCTACAGGGAAGGAATGACTTCATACTTCGACGACAGAAGAACGGCGAGAGCAGATGAAGGTCTGGCACAATTAGAAACCGCTGCAGATTAAGGTCACATGAAAGCGCGATATCTCTACGGCCTGATTCTAGTATGTTGGGGTGTCGAAACAAGAGACGAAGGTTTCGACATATTGGCTACGCTTATGAAACCATTGTTGCTGGAATCCGTCATTGTGATGACGGAAGTGAGGAACAGTCTTATGTTGGATCTAGACCTTTTACGGGGAGATATACATAGTCCAAGGATATGGTACTGCACTATGTTTCTGACTGGAGCTGTGACTATCTCGACAACTAGGATTATATGGACAATATGTTTGAATGGAGGGCAGACGCAGTTGGACAATATGACCCCCCTAATGCTCTGATGTGTCAGAAATGTTTTTGGGCACGTGAAACCACTATGTTTTTTATGCAAAAATAACTTATTATTCGCCATAAGTTGCCCAGTTGTAAAGTTGTCCAGTTGTCCAAATTTCTGGTTTGTTTAATGCTCAAATTTGTTTATGTTTAAGGATTTAAACTATGCTGTTTATAAACTCAAATCGAATTGTCGAGTAGTCTATCGGTTCTCTCAGTTCTTTTCGATTTTGGTAATCGAGATTTTGCCGAGGACAGACTCATAATTTTACATAATGGAGTCTGAATTGATAAAATCGGGTTAGTGAATTTGAAATCTTCCAGATAATCGGGTCTAATTGATGAAATCGGGTGTAATTTATGCAATTGGGTCTGTTTCTGGTTTTATCCAGAATTATTTTATGAACCGGGTGGGTTACTGAGTTCACCCAGGTTTTACTTCGTAATTATTCAACTTTTGCTTGGACAGTTTCGTATTTCACCATTTCCCTTATTAAAATTATTGTATTAAAAATCATTTTAAAAGACGGTGGCATTTCGGCCTCGACTGTCCATTCTCATGGCCTTTCAGACATTCATCATTCCAATTTTTATGGTAAGATATTTCTATATATTGTCGTTATTATAATACATTTATACTAGCTTTTTTACCCGCACAATATGCGGGATTTTACAATAAAAATATAACCATAAATTTAAGAATATAATAAAAACGAAAATTTAAATATTATTATGTGAAAAAAAGATTTAAATAATTAGTATGATATTGTTAGATATCAAATATTTATTACTTAAGTAAATTTGTTAGTAAATATATAAATGACATATATTGTAATTATCCTAGTAAACAAGGAGAAATGTCTGAAATGCAATGAGAATGAAAAGTGGAAGCCGATATGCCCCCGTTTTTTTAAATGATTTTAATACAATAATTTTAATAAGGGAAAATGGTGAAATATGAAACTGTCCAAGCAAAAGTTGAATAATTAGGAAGGAAAACCTGAGTGAACCCAGTAACCACCCGCTTCATAAAATAATTCTGGATAAAACCAGAAACAGACCCAATTGCATAAAGTACACTCGATTTCATCAATTGGACCCAATTATCTGGAAGATTTTAAATTCCCTGACCTGATTTTATCAATTGGGACTCCATTTTTTTAAATTCTGATTTTGTCTTCGACAAAATCTCGATTACCAAAATCGAAAAGAACTGAGAAAATTGATAGACTACTCGACAATTGAATTTGAGTTTATAAACAACATAGTTTAAATCCTTAAACATAAACAAATTCGAACATTAAACAAACCAAAAATTTGGACAATTGGATAACTTTACAGCTGGGCAATTTAGGGCGAATAATATGTTATTTGTGCAGTAAAAAACATAGTGGTTTCACGCCGCCGGAAACATTTCTTACACATCGGAGCATTAGGGGGGTCATACTGTCCAACTGCGTCTGCCCTCCATTCAAACTGATTGTCCATATTAGCCCTGCGATTCAGTTCGGTTCGGGTCGGTACGGGTCGGTTTTTTCGGTTTTCAATTTTGTTACCGAATCGAACCGATTAAAATCTCGGTTCGGTTTTCGGTTTTTTCGGTTTTTCAAAAATCGAACCAAAATTAACCGATTTGTCAAATTAAACAAAAAAACGGTTAATTTCGGATATTTCGGTTAATTTCGGGTAATTCGTTAATTTCGGTTAATTCGGTTTGGTTTTTCGGTTAATTTCGGGTATTTTCATGTATTTTGGTTTAAATTAAAAATTTCGGTTTAATTTTGGTTTAATTTCGGTTTAATTTCAATTAAAAAAAAAATCGGTTAACCGATTGGTTCGGCGAACCGATCCGGTTCGAGAACTGAAATCAATTTCAAATTGGTTCTGATTGGTACCCGATTGATAACCGAAAACTGTAAAAACCGGTTCGGTCCGGTTCGGTTTCTTATCGCAGGCCGAGTCCATATAATCCCAGTTGTGGACTTGGTCACAACTGCAATCAGAAACATAGTCCAATATCATATCCTTGGACTTATCTAATCCTTCATGTAAAAAGTCTAGATCCAACGGAAAATGGTTCCTCACATCCGTCATCTCAAAGACGCATTCCAGCAACAATGGTTTCATAAGCGTAGCCAACATGTGGAAACCTTCGTCTCTTCTTTCGAGATCCGAACAGACTACAATCAGGTCGTAGAGATACCGCGTCTTGATGTGACCTTTCTCTGCAGCGGTTACTAATTGTGCCAGACCTTCATCAGCTCTCTCCGTTCTTCTGTCGTCGAAGTAGGAAGTGATTCCTTCCCTGTAGAGTGCATCGAGATTTCCGGCCTGACAAAGCTGTGTCATGGGAACGGCTAAACTCCTTATTTTTGCACTGTCTCCTATGGCTGGTTAAAATTCCAGGGGACCGAGATAACATTCCCTTTGAACGCCTTCAGTGTTCCAGTGCCTTTTAAACGCTTTGTTTACCTTGCCAAGAGATGCACCATCTATAACACTCGACCTCGCCACGTGGAAGGTGATATCTGCCAGAAGTTTGTCGGGTAGATCAACTAGAGAATAAGTTCTTCCAACGTTAGCCCCCATGCTCTTGTGTTACAAAACTTGTGATGCAATTTAATGAAGAGAAGAAGAAGTACTGGGAGGGATTTTATACAAAATTGTATTGCGTAAGGGGATTTATGCATTGATTTGATATTTATTTTGTTTGGAGATTGTAAATTAAATTTTGTTGGCATGTTGTAAATTAAATTTTGTTGGCAGGTTGTAGATAAAATTCTTTCACAACTCAAGTTAGAAGTGATAAAAGAAATTCTTGACAACTGGAACAACTAAACGTAGGATTAATAAACGTGGACTAAACAAGTCTTACAATAAAAGTTCAATTGTTAAAAGGTCCAAGCCAATCAAGGAAGTAAATAACTTCACGTCGCTATAAACATTTCTGACACATCTGATCATTAGGGGGGTCATACTCGACTGCTTCGCTACCCCACANTGTCGGGTAGATCAACTAGAGAATAAGTTCTTCCAACGTTAGCCCCCATGCTCTTGTGTTACAAAACTTGTGATGCAATTTAATGAAGAGAAGAAGAAGTACTGGGAGGGATTTTATACAAAATTGTATTGCGTAAGGGGATTTATGCATTGATTTGATATTTATTTTGTTTGGAGATTGTAAATTAAATTTTGTTGGCATGTTGTAAATTAAATTTTGTTGGCAGGTTGTAGATAAAATTCTTTCACAACTCAAGTTAGAAGTGATAAAAGAAATTCTTGACAACTGGAACAACTAAACGTAGGATTAATAAACGTGGACTAAACAAGTCTTACAATAAAAGTTCAATTGTTAAAAGGTCCAAGCCAATCAAGGAAGTAAATAACTTCACGTCGCTATAAACATTTCTGACACATCTGATCATTAGGGGGGTCATACTCGACTGCTTCGCTACCCCACATCTCCACGCTATCCATATAGTCATGGTTGTCGAATAAATCCTCACAGTGGCAATGGCTTCAACCAAGATGATATTGCCCTATAATATCAGCGGCCTTACTTACATCTCCCTGTAACTTCGCTAAATATTTTCGCGTGAGATCGTCACTCAGTCGCGCCATCCGAACAATGGATCCTCGCAACGACTTTTGTTGCATTAGCGTAGCCAAAATGTTGTAACTTTCGTCTCTTCTTTCGTCACCCGAAGAGATTAGAATCATGTCGTAGATATTTTGCAATTCCATGTGACCTTGCTCTGCAGCGGCTTCTAATTGTGCCAACCCTTCATCTACTCTCTCCCTTCGTCTGTTGTCGAATAAGGAAGTGATTTCTTCCCTGTAGAGTGCATCAAGATTTCCAGCCTGACAAAGTTGTGTCATCGCTACGGCTGAACTCTTTATCTCTACACTGTCTCCTATGGCTGAAACAAATTCCAGGGGACCGAGATGACATACCCTTCGAGTGCCTTCAGTATTCCAGTGTCTTATAAATGCTTTGTTTACCTTGCTGAGAGATGCACCATCTTTAACACTCGACCTCGCCATGCGGATGGTGATATCTGCCAGAAGTTCGTCGGGATGATTAGCCAGAGAAGGAGTTCTGTTCGCCATACTGACTGTGTTTAATTTTATTTCGTTCTGACTGTGTTTTTTCTTTTGTTGAAGAAGACAATTGCGTCTTTAATAAGCTTAAGAGAGAGGAGATACTAATTTAATAATTGATGTGATACAAAACCACTCAATTTAGGCCTATTTTAAAATTAATTACGGTCTTTTGCAAAATAAACTAACTTAAAATTTGTTAAAATAACTTTTTAAGTAGTATTAGGGTTTCTGACTTTAATCCATTTAAAAATCACCTCAAAAGGAGAGAATCAGTTCTCCAATCAGAGTTGTTTTTAGAAACTTATTAGAACCGCCACGTGCCAATATATGATTGAAAGAAAGAGAAAAGGCAAAAAAACTCTTAGGGTTTTTAAAAAAAGTAATATACGAGGAAAGATAAATCAAACAGAACATTCAGAGTTCCAACATTCCCGCCGTCCGTGTACATGATACGACAACGTAGTCATAAAACGACAAAGAAGAAAGGAATGCAAAATTTTAAATAATTCAAATAACTGAACATAATTGTCTACAAGAAATGAGTAGTTTCAGATCCTTAGCAGTTGTCTTTTGACCTTGTTACAAAATCTTTGGTTGGACCTACATTTAATCTATTAGTTTGTAGCTTGTCCACATCATTGTAGTAATTTAATCATTATTTCTAATGTTCCTATATAAAAATTATTGCATAATCAAATAATTCAAATATTTGACATCATTGTAGTCTTAAGATCGTATAAGGTTTCATATTATGTGAAAGGTTGTCTACGTGAAACCACTAACAAAATAAAAAATTCACGATTTCATTAAAACTTTGATGAACTTGTCATTCACGTATTCACAAAACTTTAAGTTAAACATAATTCACGAATTCATAAACTAAGGCCCTGATTGGCAAAAGTACTGTATAGACTTTTAAGATTTTATTTTTTTTACAGTCTGAATTTAACCAATCGGACTTTATCACTTTTAAAGTCATTAAAGTCCTAAAAGTTCTCCTTGATTTTCTTACAGTCCATTTTTCATTTTTTTCTTTGCTACGGTAGTTTTTTTCAAAGCCACAAAAATAGGACTTTTATTTTTTCACAGTAACAGTTCCTACAGAATTTAAAGTAAAAGCCTAAAACTAAAAGTAACAGTTACAGTCTGCACCAATCAGGGCCTAAATTTAAAATAATCACCATTTATTTTGATATATGCGCTAATTATCCTGAATTATGGAATTATTTTATTCCTACAATATAGAGAGGAGCGGTTTTCAATGCTTCCCCTTTTTGGGAAAGCGGACGTGAGTTCTTTTCGAATGAAATTAACCCTTTTCTGAAGAAAACCGAGGAAGGAACAATGAACTGACGTTGTACTTGTACTTGTATGACATACATGAGAACTCACGTGCAATTAGTATATTCAGGAACTCTACACTTCATTCAATATTGCAATTCGTCATCTCAGAATCAATTACGCTTTTTAAAACTATTGGGCCTTAAATATTTTATCGTGGGCGTATTTTAATTTATTTATATATATGATATCAGTTAGTCGAATAGATTAGTCCAGTTGCATAGTCCAATGTTTAATCATTACGCACAGTTATCAAAGCAGTTAAACACATGTAGCGTATCAAGTTAATTAAATAAAATCAATTTAACCCTCATCTCTTTTCATTTGTAGTGTTTTGTATCAAGTCAATTAAATACACCCAGTCATTCATCCCCTTTCCTTCATTAATCGAACCTCTTTTTATCTTTATTAAGAAAAGACGTACAGAGAAATCCAACCACATTGCCAACTGAAGATCGCGAGAATACATCAAGTTTCTCTCACTGATCTACACGACGAATTACAACAGTAAATCATGTTACGGGTGGCCAAGGCTTCCCTGCATGATGGTGTACGGTTGAGTCAGGTGTCAAAAGACTTTAACATGCAATGGAAAAGTTCGTCGGGAATGTGTTCTGCATCAACTCCCCTTTGTTCCACTCTTCGGAAACGGTG
>OVAU01001038.1:0-16501 GCA_900406315.1 Biscutella laevigata subsp. laevigata
TTTTAATATTTTTTAGGTTATCTTAGGTAATTTTCTCTAATTATTAATATCATAAAATGTTTATTCTCATCGGATTTCAATTTATGTTTCTTCCTTTTGAAAAAAAGAAGAAAGTGGGCCAAAAAAGAACTATACTTTAAAAGCTTCCCCATATCAAAATTAAAGTCTAAAGGTCCTGTAATAAAATTACCAAAAAGTAAGGGTCTGACTGGTTCAATTGCAGCGGTTGCAGTTGTGGCTACGAGAGATTGTGGATGTGGGTGATTGCGGTTTATAGCATTACAAAACGATTTGAACGACTGATTTAATGATTGTAAACGAGTGTTTTAACGGGATCTTATGACTGGTACAATAGCGGTTAAACAAAAAATAGAAAAATAAATACAATATATAATAGGAAAAATATTAAAACCATGATGATATTATGATAATACCATTAACTTAACAAAAATTAATCAACCATTTTAAAAATTTTACATTGTTTTTAAAAATCATAATTCCCTTCAAAGAAAGTTAAGATAAAATATTTTCATTATCAATGTATATTATGATTGATATAGTTTTTTGGACATAAAATAATTAGGTAAATTTAATTAAAAAAATATGAAACAAAGTGAATTCTATAAATATTTTATCTATTCAATAAAACTACTAAATATATAATAAATGTTAAATTTATGTTGAAAATAATATATAAAAAGGAAGTATAATGAATTCTAAACAGGGAAAATTATCTCAAAAATACTCAAAAATAATATGAAATAGTAAATAAATTTATCATTTTAGTAAAAAGTGCAAATCTTAAGAAATTATGAATTTGAGAAACTTATATAAACTTGTAAAAAATGTTAATTTATTAATACTTCTCAAAATTATTAATTTTAATAGTTCTACCATTATTAATTTATAGGGGTTATATTGTATATAAAAAGATTTATTTTATTATATTTTTGTGATTTTATTGTTAATATTATATAAAGATATTACTAATATTGATTTTCCATTTATAAAAATTTAATCATCCGCAACCGTCAGTAACGACAAACGCTTGCAGAAAGGAGCTTTTGAATTTGAGGAATTTAAGGCGATTTCAAGCTGTTCGAAACGATTCATATAATTGACCTAAATCGTTACAAATCACAACCGCCCAACGTTTATGGGTTGTTGCGGGTAAACCTATCGAGCTCTAAAAGTCTTGCATCATGTTCGTGTTGTATTTACAAACGGGCTGTTCGTTGGATTAAGGCCCAGGTCCAGTAGTAACTATGGAGATAAATACAGTATACGCGAGAAAAAAAAAGTAATGGTGGTTTTATGAGTTTACCAATGAAATGATTTTGGGTGTTTTTGGAGCTCTTGTATTTTTTTTATTTTCTGTAAATTGCAGAGAAGAAAATCCGTTTGATTTTATTTGATGTTTAAATTTGATTTAGGAGTTGACAAAAAGGTTTAATTTAGGCCTTTTTCTATAGTTGCTAGTTTATATTTTTAGAGAACCAAGTTCACTTTTATATATATGAAATAGGTGAATGACGTTATTTTGGAGAATTTCGGGGTTCCAAACAAAGAACGTAGCAACAATTCGTACAATCCTAGGGGGATTCGAGGATCCCACTACGAGGAACAATAGCAACAATGGCAAGAACTCCAACCTGTCCGATGCTTCTTCGGCCAAAACAATCTTTCGTAATTGGCATGAAAACAATCTTTCGAAGTTGCTGTTTTGAGTTTGTGCCACTACTCTTTCTAGAATGGATAAGCCTTTTTGCCTCAAACCTTCAAAATAGCCAGTTTTCAGCCATTTGCCGCTGCTCTTTCCATTTCCTCGCTGACCCATCATGCAAATTAACTGATTTGTAGTTCTATTAGTAAATTAAAGGTCGATCTATTAATTAAATTCTTATAAATAGAAGAAATAGATATTCTTTTAAAGATTTAAATTCTTGACCTAATAATATTGCTACTAAATATATAATCAGTAAACTAACGTTATTATTTTGTTTTGATGAATATAAACTAAAATAAGTAGCTTTTAGTTTTATATGTGAAATATGATCGTGTCTCAAACATAATGCTATTTTTAAAAAAGTACTATCATGTACCGATTAAAGGATTTATATATAAAAATAGATTTTTTTTTTTTGTCATCTATTTAAATGAGAAAAGGGTACGGTTACAATATAGAACCACAAACCAAAAAAACCATAATGGCTAACGAAACCGATAAACAGAAGCCAAAAGACAAAACCAAAATCAACTAGAGGAAGGGGCCAATTCCGACTGAAACAACGCATTGAGCCAACGCGGAGGACCTGACGCGACATAGGACTGCCACCACCGAAATTTTAACCCAGATTTGGCAATCAACCCTGCACCTTTATTTGATAATGGTTTTTCTCCTATGAACTTCCAATCAGAGAAGGAGCTCAAAAGAGGCAAAATCCTCTGAACCTGAGACTTAAAAGCCGGCCAACTAAGCGGGCTCGATAATGCCCTAGGTAAGTTAGACCTATCTACCGCAAAAATCACCTTCACACAATACAAGTCACGGATTGAACTAACCGCCCACAATAAACCTTGAAGCTCAGCTTCCAATCTATTAGGCATGGCTCGAAAAGAACCTCTGTTGTGTAGCAGTACCACTCCCGACCGATTGCGAAGGACCCAAGCTGCACCTGTACAACCTGTTTTAGCCTGCCAAGCAATGCTGATATTACATTTGAGCCACCCATCATCCGGGGGCCTCCATTTAGTTTCTGATAGAGGTACCGTTTGCACCGGGTTCACCTCAGCACCTGAGACTAAAGACTGAGCAAAAAACCAATCATCACAATCGGAATAGATTTTAGCAATGATCGATAATTCTGAATCAATCCTTTTCTCAAATAGAATCCCATTTCTATGCTTCCAAATCATCCATAAGATCCATGGAAACCTTCTTAAAACCTCCTGATAATTCGATCCAGTGGCCGCTTTTTGGATCAGGTAGTGAACATTAATCAGTTCTGAGGAAACATGGAAACCCCCCTTTGGTGAGGGGAAATCCGACAATGCCCAAATAAGCCTAGCAAAAGGGCATCGAAACAGAGAATGGTTTATGGTCTCTGTCTCCCCACCGCATGTCTGACATCTCAAATCTGAGATCTTCATTCTGCTTTCCACTCTATCCGTAACAGCCAAAGCACCCGAGAGAACTCGCCAGAGGAAATTCTTCAGTTTTGGCGGGGCTTTGATCTTCCAAACCAAGTCCACAACTCCATTAATCGATGGTAATAGGGTTCTCTGAATAATAGTCTCCATCTTGTTTTCCTCAAAAGCCTTAGCATAACCCTGATTAACAGAAAAATCACCTGAAACAGAATTTTTCCATACCCAGAAATCTTCGAACTCCTTGTTTGGTTTAATCTGCAATATCAACTTTCTGTCTGCTTCAAAAAACAGCTCTCTTAAAGCCTCTTCCTTCCAATCATTCTTTTCTAGATCAAGAATGTCAGCAACACGAAGACTTGGATTAAACAGTCTATTCTTCCTGTAAGGAGCTCTCATAGCCCCATCATTTATCCATTTGTCTTGCCAAACCAGAGTGTTTAAACCATTCCCTATTCTTTTTTCAAGCCCTTTTATTAACAGATTTCTGCCATGGAGAATGCTCCTCCATGCATAAGAAGGACGGGAGCCCACATCTGCCTCTAAAAAGGATGAATTAGGGAAGTACCTGCTTTTCAGCAGCAAAGAGAAGAGAGACGCAGGCTCGAGAAGGATTCTCCAGGCTTGTTTAGCCAGCATTGCTTGATTAAAACTTTCGAGATCCTTAAAGCCAAGACCACCATCCTTTTTGGGCAGACATAAACGATCCCAGCTGACCCAATGGATTTTCCTCTGATGTTCGACCGAGTTCCACCAGAAATCCGCTAGAATACTAGTCAACGATCTGCAGGTTGTTTTTGGAATTCTGAAGCACGACATAGCATAAACTGGAAGAGCTAATACGATTGGATAACTTGTCTTTGAGAAAATTCAGCATCTCCACTTTTGAACCACTAAAGCACTCCGGTAACCCTAGGTACTTACCAACTCCACCCTCTTCAAAGATCCCAAGCGTAGTTTTTATCTCTTCTTTACAGGTAATCGGGAGTTTGGAACCAAAAGTAATTGCCGATTTAGAGAGATTAATGACCTGTCCCGTTGCTTGTTCATAGAGTTTAAGAACTTCCTTCAGGCTTTTGACTTGTTCAGATATCCCTTTGCATATAAACACACTATCATCAGCAAAAAGCATGTGGTTTATGGAGGGGCCAGAACCACCAAACCTGATGCCTTGAATCAACCCTAGTCTGTCTGATTCCAACATCATATGAGTGAGCCCTTCTGCACAGAGAACAAAGAGAAACGGCGAGAGAGGATCGCCTTGCCTGAGGCCCCTCTGAGGTTTGATTAAGCCAAAAGGAGCGTCATTTATCATCACGGAAAAAGATACTGTTCTTACACAGAACATGATCCAAGCTCTGAATTTTGAATTAAAACCCAAAGCCTCCAAAATAGCCTCTAGATAATCCCATTCCATCCTGTCATACGCTTTTGACATATCCGTCTTCACTGCGATGAACTCCTTCGAAAGTTTTGGATTCGATCTGAGGCTGTGAAGAATTTCATGCACAATAATTATATTATCTGAAATCAGTCGCTGCTCAACAAATGCAGATTGATATTGGGAAACAATCCGACCCATGATAGGTTTCAAACGATTCACCAGAATCTTTGCTATTACTTTGTAAATCACCGAGCATAGACTAATTGGTCTTAAGTTGCTCATCTGAGAGGAGTCTTCCGTTTTCGGAATTAAGCAAAGGTGAGTGTGGTTCCATTCTACCGGGAAGGCCTCGTTCTCAAAAAAACCCAACACCTCTTTTATCACCGATTCGCCAACAATATCCCAATAAGACTGAAAGAATTGCCCAGAGAACCCATCTGGACCAGGGGCGCTTGAACCTTTGATAGAAAAAACCCCCAATTTCACTTCCTCTGGAGAAACAGGAGCAGTCAGCCTAGTATTCATACCATCATCAACCTTTGATTCCATGTTTAAAATCCAGTCACAAAACTCAGGGGGGTCAGAAGATTTAAACAGATCAGCAAAATACTCTATAGCCACATTTGCTTTAGAGCTCTCTTCGGTCTGAAAAACTCCATGTTTATCCTTCAGCTTCTCAATAGCTTTTTTTCCTCTGCTGAATTTGACCGAAGCATGGAAAAATTTTGAATTACTATCACCCTCCTGCAACCACTTCTCTCTACTTTTCTGTTTCCAGTAACTTTCCTCTTCAGCGTAAGCTTGCAGCAATTCAAACCGAATTTCATCATGTCTTGCTTTAGACGGATTAACATCAGATTGGACAATTTCCAGCTCTGCTTCAATCATCTTAATTTTGTTCTTTGCGTTCATCGGGTTCGATTTCTTCCACACGCTCAGAGACTTCCTAACACCTCTCAGTTTATCAGATACCAAGAAACTGTCGTCAAAATTACGGTCATTCCAAGCCCTGCTGATGGCTACTCTTACGTCTTGTTTCCCCAGGAATCTATTATCAAACCTGAACTGCCCTCTGTATAGTTCTTTAGAGTCGACCAGGCTGACCAAAATCGGACGGTGATCAGAACCTCTTTTATCTAGAAATGATTGAGAGGCCGACGGAAAAGAGGTAGACCACGCATCGTTCGCGAAGCACCTATCAAGCCTCGCTTGAACCCAGAAAGACCCACGTCTGCCACCCCATGTCATCTCATTCCCATGACCACTTATTTCATTCAGTTCACAGATCTCCAACATGATTCGAAACGAGACAAATGAAGCTTCTGATCTTCTTATACCTCCAACCTTTTCCCCATTATGAATTATCTCATTCCAATCCCCAAGCGCACACCAGCTGCTTTTTCTATTGATCCCAATTCTAGTTAACTTTTCCCAAACTGCTGGTCTATCACGAGCCATCGGTGCTCCATAAACCAGAGAGACAAAAAACTGCTTTGAACCTAGGGTTACGTTCAGATCAACCAAGTTTTTATCAGCAGAAACAACTACTACATTGATACTATTCTTCCAAAAGACTGCAATACCACCACTTCTTCCCTCCGGATCTATTACAAACGATCTCTCATAACCTAAACCAGCTTGAATATTCACAATAACCTCTTTACAATTCATAGTTTCCAAAAGGCAAAAAATATCTGGAAAGTACTCCTTACGCAGCTCCTTCAAACGTGGAATTGTCAGGTCCTTATACGAGCCAACACCCTGACAATTCCAAACGAGCAGACTCATGATGATTCCGGTAATCCCATACTTGGGATTACCGACTGGTTTCTCTTCTTTGCCTCAGACATCGATCTTAACTCTTCCTCCAAACTTTTACGCTTCAGTGACTCATCCGGAGTTATAACAACCTCCTTTTCAATTTCCATCAGACCCGGAACAAAAGTTCGAAAAGAGGGGCTTCTTTTACTTTTAGAAGCACGAAACCTTCTTCTAGGTCTCTTGCCTCGAGTTCCGGAAGTAGAGGTCTCCGAAGAGGCCCTCCCTTGAACCGTTGAACTACGAGAGGCAGAAGAAAGACCATAACCCCGCGCACCCTGATCAGAAACCGCTCTAGCTCGGTTAATCTTCTCCCTGAGATCAGTTGGAGGATCAAGAATCCCCTTTGCAAATGGAGCTTCTGGTACATTAGTAGCAGAGCTCTCGAAATCAAAGATATGCCCTTTATCTTTGTTCATAGTTGTAGAGAAAATCGTAGGTTTCTCCAGTCTAAGAGCAGTTTTTGCCATTGCCGGATTCCTTAAAGCCTCTGCCACCGTAGACTTTACCTTTTCCACCCTTAGAGGCCTTTCCGCTTCATTAGCACCTCTCAGGTACGACCTCATCTCATCTAACACTTCCTGAGCGATTTTAGGTCTTCCTATAACTCTATCAATCCCCACTTGTTCTTCCGATAACACACCAAAAAGAGGGTCGGAGGGCTTCAGGATCGAAGAACGAACTTCCTTAGGCATGTTCCTAGAAGACTCTCCACCTTCACTTGTTTTGTTCTTCATCAGGAACAGGGGGCACGACTCTCTTTCATGAGTTAATCTCTGACAGCAATAGCAATGTTTTTGGGTCCTTTCATAGTTAAAGAACAGAGTGAATGAATCCCCTGAAGGTTGATTAATAACTTTAGATCTTCTTAGGGGTTTAGAAACATCAAACAACACCTTCACCCGAATGTATTCCTGGTAGTGCGAGGCCTCTGGATCAAACTCCACTGTCTTAACCTTTCCAATGATTTCCCCCAGTCTCTCAATAGCTTCTTCATTATAGTAATCGACTGGTATATTACTTATCTGGACCCAAATAGGAACGAATTGCAGATAATCACTTGGAGGAGATTCCACCCATCTTTCGAGAACTAGAGCCCACTGGTTATGGTTCTGGATTCCTTTTTCCAGAACTTCAACAAGATCATGTTCTGAATGGAAGATGAATTGAAATCTTTCTTTTGATAGAACAATACCCCTAACCCTTTCTTTCTTCTGCCACATTCTTGGCAAATCGCGAACCACATTTGCTACTTTTTGACATTCTGGATTCACTAATCTGCCAATGATACTCAAGGAATTCCTCTGCGAAGATCTCAATTGAGGAAGATCAGGCATCATAAACGGAACTTCTTCTTCCTCCAGCGATAATGCCATTAGCTCTCTATCTAAAGCAGCAGACATCGAAAACCGACTAAACGAAACTGCTCACCCCCTCTGGAACCTCAAGAAGAGAGACGAATCACACCTTTGATAAAGCCAACTTCACTGTCACACTTGAATCTACACCAAAACAGAACCACAACCTCTTGAAGCTTCTGAAACAGACAAATCCTGATCGTTAGATGCTGTAATCTTATCCTCTTGCACACTCTTCAATGAAATCCACACCGTTAAACCTCTTGAGATGATAAAACAAACCTTCTGATTCTACTAGCGTGACCTGAGCCCAAAAAAGGGAATCTAAAAAAGCTTTATTTCATATATAAAAATAGATATCACTATGTTTTAATGATGATATGTTCTTTTAAGAAATATGCTATTTTATTAATATTTTTTTTTTGCATACATTTTTTAAAAATTAATAGATTACCTCTGACGGGATGGCACATCTGATTTGTTAGAGATGCGAGGAACTATTCGGGGAATCTCCCTGACACACATGGAATTACGAAGCCTTATCTGGGCATTAATAGCCTCCATAGGCGACACCGATTTTGTGAGCACTTTATGATTGAATCTCAGGATCTTGTTGACATGGTATATCACCCAGAAAGATGGCCAGCTTTTGCCTCGAAACTGGAGGAGCTCGACGATGTTAGCGAACATTACTCGAACTTCAATATCAGGTATGAACCGAGAGCGAATAATACGAAGGAGGATTTTCTTGCAAGATGCGCAAAGGAACAAGGACGGTTATTTTCCTACACGGGCACCACCCTTCCTCCGTGGCTACATGGAGAGGTGACGATCTCCGGAAGATGTGGTAGAGCTTGATGCAGTTCGTGACCCAAAAAAAAATTACCTCTGACAGTTAAAATGTATTGAATAATGTAAATTAAATTCAGTCAATTCCCAGCTAAAATGTATTTTCTTCGTTCGGCACGCTTTTTGCATAAAATATAACTCTTTCCCATTTGCTAAAATAGGAAAACTCAAATATTCTTGTCGGTTTTCAAAAGGTTATTATATTTCCCTAATCTCGATGATTATAATATTTTAACCAAGTTTTAGTTTCTTCGATTAAAATACAACACAAAGATAAATAATGAAAGCGAATGATCACAATACAAGCATAATCAGTAGACAGAATTAAGAATCACATCTCCTCCTTAATTAGTCTTTAAAAACAACAACTTCATATTAACGTAATAGAACTTCTTTAGATCTTCAAATTCTTCATTAGCCTGTCAAAAAAGAATCAATAAGAGTATTTAATTATTCAAGCATGTTGATAAGATTCGAGTCTCATACATATATTTATATTTAATTAACAAATTGAAGATATCGTTAATTAAAAGGTTTCCCATAAATCGAGTTTTGATTAACAACTTGTAATATAGATTAAACGTCGACCACCGACCAGAGACACAAGTAGATTCGACCAATATATCTATTTGTGTACATCTTATCATGATATATAATGTTATGAACTTCAAAAATATTCAACACAATGTGCATGTGATTAAGCACAACAAAGGATTAGATTTCATGTGAACATTTCCTTTTATGGTGTTAATGGTGTGTTTAATTACTATTAAATATAGAAATATATTCTTGTTTTTTCCCCTATACGTCTACAAATTTTTAAAAACTTTAGATAAGACAAAAAGCTATAATTTTTTGTTTTCTTGTAGATGGAATCATGTAAACATGCACACAATTGATCATGTAGAAACAAAAACACACACACAATTAAATCCATGATCCAAGGTTTATGATCACTTTAGTACACGAAACATGTAAATATTTAGACGGACAAAACCAGTACCTATCCAAATAAATGTTACGTTTAAAACAAAAAAAATTTGGTGCCATCTAAACTATTATACCGAACTTTTAATTTTGATGTCTTAAATTTTTTTCTATATTTTGACGCATAAAGCTCTAACTTTACTTGTTTTTATCGCAGAGTCAATCCTGTACAAAACATATGTGTCCATGGAGTATATTAAAAAGGTTTTAGTTATATATATACCTTGTGTCGAAGTCTTTGATGCTTCTTGAGTTAGATTCGAAGGATTTGTTGTAATTAGGCAAAGGGACACGACCAGTCTCGATGTTGATGAGATCTTCGACGAGAATGTCATAGTGACGTTTCACTTCCTCAGCAGATTTCCCTCCGACAGCGTTTGCTACATTGTGCCAACGTTCGGGTGTATCCTTGTCGTAAACTGCCAAGGCTCTCTCGAACATTTTGTTCTGCTTAAAAGTCCATGAAGAGCTTGAGCTTCTAGAGTTTGACGCCATTAAAGTATATAACTTGAGAGGGAGAGGAGAGATATAGAGAAGAGAGCGAGTGATGATAAAATGAATAGCAATGGAGGGTTCCTTATAAAGAGGGAAAAGAGAGATTCTAGATTCTACAAGTTGGAGATTTTTTATTTTTATGTTTCATCAAGAAAGTTTATATGAAAGATTTCACGTTAACATTCATATGGTCTCAAATCGCCTAGTGTATTTACATATTAGAGTTAATCAAGGATAAGTGCGGATATTTCTTACATAAATTACTAATATTTAATATTTTTTACTATAAGAATATAAAGATTATATTATCTACAATGTTAATGATCGACTCGAAAGGAAAATAAACGAGTTAGTATTAATCACGAGCTATTTTTTATTCTTTTAGTTACCTAGGAGTTTCAGACCGAACCATAGTTTCCTCAAAAACTAGAATATGTTATAAATTGAATAAATTTTAGATGAATAATCCTCTTTCCAAAAATTTGAACTTATAACCTTCTTTTCTTTTTCTGATTACCGATTAAACTAACTGATCTAAATATCATAAACTATTTAAATAATGTATAATCGTATCTATACTCGTATGGCATCTAAACATCTATATATTGCTAATTTTTTCGAAAGAAAAATGTAAACAATTGAAGTAGGATTATATTATGAGCTTGCACGTTTAAGCAAACATTATAAACCAATCGATCATATCGAATATTGATTGAAAGTGTTGTTTTTTTCTTCTTTTGGTATAATCCAAAACGTAGGGTTGAAGTTGGTAAGTTGATCAACTTGACGTAATTAATGTGCTTAATTAATCATATAAAGAAGATTATAGAGATGCCATTATATAAGGCTGACCAAAAAAAGAAGAAGAGATGCTATTATATAAGTGCCACTACGTCTTTCGTATATATACCGTTATACTGTAATTATAATCTCCTATATATTAAATTTTGCTGATGTGTTGTAACCAGAAGAGTTTTGGCTTAAAAATGTTGACGTGTCATTCTCTGGTGCATTCTCAAATTAAATTTAAAATAAGACTTAATTTTCTTATGAAATTACAGAATGTCATTACCATAAATATCATAATACTATATATGTTTTTATATTTAAAATAGGTAATATTATGTTGTCATTTCAGTTAAAGAAAGAATATCTCATACGTAATCATATCATATTTTTATTATTATATTGTCTTTCTTATATTTATTTGATATTATTCTTATATAAATTATTTAATCAATATATAACTCGTATAAGAAAAAAATAATTTTTTTTCGAGTTTGGGTGTGTAAGATTTCTTAAAACAAATATGAAATACTCAACCTATAAAGAAAATCATATCTTCTTAAAAATCCCACATCGACTGAGAAAGTAATAAGAGAATATGATACAATTCTATAAATAAGTTAACGTGCTCAAAATGTAGAATTATAAGTCGGAAGCTTGATTTAGTCGGCATCCAAGTTACACAATTTTTGTTTTGTTTATTTCATTTGGTAAGAGTAAATATTTTATAAAAATTAAAATATTTTTTCGAATTAATATTTAATAAACTTTTAAAAACATATATAAATATAAATATTTAATCCTACGCATGACATGGGTCACAATTCTAGTTTATAATGTAAACCATTACCAATATACGTCTAAGTCCATCGATCTAATCATATAAATTGTTGATTAATGTTTCTACAATAGATTTACGGTTCAAAATCCCGATTGGAATGGTAAGGCTTTTGATATAGAGACCATTGGCCCATGATAAGAAAATGCTAAGATACGCCAATATTTATATATTCTATAAAAGTTTAATCGTGTATTCAAAAACAATCATGACTAAATAATGACTATCCATTATTTGAGCATCGTTTTTAGCTAATTCTGTGGGAGGAAAGTGAACTCATTGATATTTATTGCGTACATTTAGCATTATATATATAGTTGATATATATATATATTTATATTTATATAACATCTTAAGCATATCAAAAGATGTTTGAATATAGAGTTCGATCGGTAAATTACTGATAATCGTATAATGGCAAAAAATAATATAAAATCGTATATACTAAAATCTGTAGAATAAATAGTTGTTTAATAAAATGTTATTCGATTAAATAGATGGAATATAATTTAAAATTATTAATACACATATATAATTTAGAAATTAATAATTTCTCAAATAATTTGTCAGCATATTTTATAAAAATTAACAAATCTTACATTTATTTCTTATTTTAAGTTCTATTTTAATTGCGCAATTAAATAATTATACAATTACTAATGGGAGTTATAGTTTTAAGTTCTATTGTAAGCATCAACTAATAATGAAACAAATGCTTAAAAAATCGAACAAATAAAGTATTCGATATGTCATCTTCATCATCTCCTTAACCAAAGTTCGTGGATATTTTTTTTTGTATGAAGAACATTTTCATTTACAATTTTCACCAATTCAAAATGAAAGATAAATATATTCTCCGGGACCTTGAATCTTAATGACTTTATGTGTGATAAAACAGAAGAGACCCATTTAGATGACAAGCATTTTTATAAGAACCACCAAATATTTGATGCATAAAGAATAAGGACACAAATCGAAAGAACAATCAAATAAAAGAAAAAGAATAATTAAGTAGACAAAGGATATTATCGTTTCCTTTTGTGATAAAATTCCTATATCCAAATCTATTCTATTTCTGTTTTTAAAATACTTCATGTCTAATATAAAGTTGTCCAAATTCATTGGTAGATAGATCTTTTTGGAAGGAGAGTTTTGGTATTTTGTAGATTCTAGACACAATTAATAAGTTCCTAATTAAGCACAATGATTGGTTAACCAAAAATACTGTTTTAATTATTGGTCTATGAGAAATACATGATATGAGATGAAGTAATGAAATGATGAAGATGAACTGAATGCACATGATATGATGGAGAAATAATCTTTGAATATATAGTAGAGAAACTTAAATCTTTGTTCATATTTCAGCTTTCTTCCAACAGATCAAGTGAAACATATTTTCCATGTGTGGAGTTTCAGAGGAAAACTTGTTTCCACCTATTTTGCTTTTCATTTATATATATATACAAGATCAATCAAATATAATTTGGATTCAAGCCTCAAATTCAAGTTCATATTTGTGTAGTTGTTGTGTTAGCCTCTTTTAACTCTCCGTCAAACCTTTTTTCTCCATTAAGACCTAAGGAAAGACCTCCACATGAGCTAAAATCAAGAAGAGGCCTAGTAAAAGAAATCAAGAAGAGAAGTTTGCCCAAACTTAAACTGATCTCGAGAAATCTACAAAATAGAAAATAGTTTTATTAAGAGGGGGTGATCAGAAAATATTAAAAAATAGAAATCAGGTGATCATTAGTTCGTTTGTTCTTTTGTAGCCACTCTCTTTTACTTCAGGATCGTTACCTTTAACTCAGTTTGCAGTTCGATTATCACTTTACTTAGAAATATTTTCGTTTTATTCATTCTTTTGAAACAATCTATAATACAGTAGTATGATAAATTTCTTAAACAACGGCTTCAATAAGACTCTTTCCTTTTTAAAAGTATAGAAAAATATATAAATAATGTAAAACTTGTCTTCACTTTTAAAGATTTCTCCCTTTGTTCTTTGCTTCTCCATAAAGCCATCTGTTAACCTAACGAGCAAAGAGCACCAATTGAACAGAGATTCCAAAGATAACTTCCCTCCACAAAAACCGATAACTTATCTTTCCCTGCCTGAAAAGTTATCTTTTCCCTTTTAAGACACATACATACGAACAAACAAACACAAAAGATGTATGAATCAAATATTTAGCTTTTACTCTTTACCATTTACCTTGATTTGCCTAAACCTTTCTCCAATATCCATGCCTTCTTTCCGTTTTCGCATTCCTTTCTTCTCCTACGCCTCTTCTTCTCGTCTCTCATCAGAGAGTACTTCCTTGCCACCACCACCTCCTCCGCCTTCACGCCCTCCTTTTCGTCCAGCAGGCATTGCTCAGCCGTCAAAGCCAGAAACAAAGTCTAAGGTGCCTTCGTCACTTTCTAGGGTTAAAAGCAATGTTAAGGCCATAGCAAGTTCTTCGTCTGCTTCTCAATCCCCTTCTAGTAGTGCAGGCACGCCAACCCGGCGGGTGAAACAGAGTAACCAATCTGGTAGTCCTTTAAAGAAACTCGAGTCTCTGAGGACAGAGGAGAATAAAGTGACGATTAAAGAGAAGCCCTCGGGAGAAACTACTGGCGATAATATCAATGCTGTTATAGAGAAACCTCCGGTTGCTTCACGAGGCGAACATTCAGAACGAAAAGAAGCAGAGGCAGTTCAGGAACAGAGGAATAAGACAGAAGTACAACAACTTGTGGCACAAGAGAGGAAGAAAGTTTTAAATGGTAAGAAAAAGTTAGAAGCAGATGAGGGACAAGAGCAGAGGAAAGAAACCAAGAAACTTACGTCACAAGAAACGAAGAGAGGATTGAGAGATCAACCGGAGGGAAAAACAGAAACGCAAAACAGAAGAGAGATTCACAGCGATGACAATCATCAGAAAACCAAAGGCGTATCAAGTAGTAACCTGAGAGTTCCGAATGGAGAGGGATCATATTCACTGAGCAGAGGGATAAAAAAAGACATCAGAGATGGAATCAGTAAGCTTACTTGGGGAAAAAGCAATAGCGATGAGAAATCCGTGAGCGTCATAACTCTCACCGGAGAAAACAGAGGAGCCACAATGGCAATAGCCTCTGAAAAAGACAAGAAACACGGTGAGATTCATATTCACCGTGGCTACAAAAGTAACCCAGACGAGAGTCCTAGCACCACCACAGCAACGGAAAACGAAGAAGAAAGAAAACAATTCCAAGGAAAAAACAATAAAGACGAAGAAGAAGAAGAAGCGACTGTTAGGGCATATGTTAACGGAAACGCTCAAGGGATCAACAATTCAATTGTGCTCGAGAGTTCCGTGAGCGAGAATGATCCAGGAATTCATATGAGTTTGAAATTTGAAGTGTCCAAAAAAGAAACTATGAACCCGTCGGAGAATGTGGCGGAGAAGAAACCGGAGACGGAGAAAACAAAGAATACGCCGAGAATTAGGAGGAGATGCTTGAGAGGGTTACTTGCGGAGTCGAGTGAATCGGATCCGGAAAATCCCTTAAAGCCTCGGAGACATGGTTGCCGGTTTACCTGTAAAGACAAAGACATTGAGAATATTTGATTATGTAAATTGTATGAAATTTATGGACAAAAGAACAGAAATGTTTGTTTAACGTAATTCATCATTTAGAGAATATTTTACATAATGTGTCTTAAGGTGATTCTTCAGAGCTTCTAACTCATCAACCAACGCCGTCCTTGGAGTATTTGCTCTTCAGACACCCATTTTCCGTCAAGCTTCACCACCGGAACTTTCCCTTCAGGGCTAATGTCGAAGAACCTATAGACACTAAAGTCCTGTGATTAAGACAAGAAATCCATTAAAGGTTGCAAATTTACAGAGGATACTGAAGAGAACTAGCCTACCTCATCAAATCATTTTCTTTATAACTCGGGTAAATTCGGCTTAACGGTTCAACAAACACTATAAACTTCTAACTTTGCTCGGGTCAACGGGTCATGAGATCCGACAAATTCCGGGGACAATGGAAGCCATGTGAAAACTTTTGGAATGTCCATAACGAATATAATTTTGTTTCGTGCAACAAGTGGGTCGAATTCAGGATGTGATAGCACCCCTTTCCCATTCGCAACTACCCGAACACAAGAGTCTGGATTCATCAAATCAGTTATTCAGATATAGAATCGTTCATCTCTAAATGAAGTAACAATTACGAAGTGGTTCACATTCTAAGTTTACATTGAAAATTTACATTGAAAATTTTTATTTGCAAAACACATAATATTAGTTGTTATTTTTCTAAATTACAAACCACTTTATTAAGTATGTCTTTTTTGTTTTTTATTTTTTATAACTAGGAGGTTTCAGATTAGGCTTTCGGCCCAACCATAATCCCCTAGACCCGTGGAATAACGAATAACTCCGATACAAGGTAAATCTCCACTCCCAATAGAAATCGAATATGGATGGCGGTAGTTGCAGCCGCAACCCGCAACCCTTTTACTACCTAGGCCAACCCTGCCGTGGTTGTTTTGTTGTGAAACATTTTCAAGTAATGAAATGATCATCTTATATATAAAGAGAGAATAGCTCTCTCCATATTGTGCCACATCATTCTTCATTAATTAACTAAATTGTCAATAAAAATTATAAATATATTATATAATAACATTAAATCAACAAAAAAACCTATTGGAACATTTGGTAAAGTATGTGTTCTGAAACTGAAGAGGTCATGAGTTCGATTCCCTTCTTTCTCATTTTTGTTTTAATTTAATATTTTATCAAAACGACGTACGATCTTGATGTTTATACATAGATATATACAAATTTTGAAATTTAT
>OVAU01001039.1:0-16494 GCA_900406315.1 Biscutella laevigata subsp. laevigata
TAAAAATTAAATCCGGGTATGGCCCGGGTCCTAATCTAGTTCTAATAAATATACAATAAATTAAATAACATTAATACTTGATTTATCTTTTAGGTAGGATCGTGTTTTCTCAACCATAATAATTAAAACAAAAATTATTTTTTTATAGTCAATTCAATGGTACATCTAAAATCATATATAACCCGAATTCTTCATATAATTACTATAAATTAAATAACTAATACATCTAACTAATATTATAAAAAATATATTCTAAAATAAAGAAATAAATTATGTGAATTTACAGAAATTTATTTATTAATATTTATTAGATAATATTCATTTAATTAAAATATTACAAAAAATTCAAATTAATATATTAAAAGGTTTTATAAATTAAAAATAATATAAAATTATAATTTGGAACCACATTCTCCTAGTGTTAGTGAATTCAAAAGACAAATCTTGAGAATGGTTAAAGCATAAACCCTTGAAAGCACCAAATATAAACAAGATAAACTCGGAACTAATATGGAAAATTAAAACCAAAAAAAAGGAAAACCACATGGGGATAAATAATTTCGTATCCATTACAAAAGACCCGGCCGGGATAACCCTATTTACTATTTAGTCCAATCGTACCCGACCCGGCAGACCTAATATACCGTAGGAATTGACAATCTTCGTCTCCGGAACAAAAATTCGTCTCTCTTCGGCCAGATTCCTCGATTTTCTCCGTGTTCTGTAATTTCAATAGATTTGCGAACTCTCTCTCTGTCGTTTCCCTTAGATTTATTTTTATTTTGCCTTCTTGTTTTTTTTTGTTCTGTTCTATTTCGTTTTCTTCGTTACCTTGTTTTGGTTTGATCTCAAATCCTGCTCTACTATACTATTCAATTCGATTCTTCACCGGCTTCTAGAAGACACAAATTGGAGCGGAAGTGGTACGAATTCTTGCTGTTTTATGGCTTTCCTGTTGCTTAGGAACTTCAATTTTTCTGGTTGTATTACCGAAATCCGATTTGAAACTGAGTTTAGTTTTATGGGATTATGCTTTTGCAGGAGGTTGATTGTAGCATGAATCAAGGAGGGAACACTCAGACCGTAGCACCATTGGACCCTAATTCCATTGAGGTAATCTCTTGCGTTCCTTCTTTTTGTATCGCTAATGTCAGTATTTGTATGCAATTTATAAGAGTGACATTGGGTCTCCGATTAATGTTCGCATTCATGTTGTTGTGTGAATTGGATTTGGTGGTTTTTTAGTCTTCTGTAATGGTATTTCCAGATTGTTTGATACTCTACAGTTCCAGTTTGTCTTAAGACTTTGGGAGGTTTTTAACATCTTAAGTTATAGATATAGTCTTCGTCATGAAGATTTCCAGTAGGACCAGTACTGTCTGGCGGATAAGTACTCAGTTTTGCTACTACTGACGCTTTTTCTTTGTCACAGAAACGATATGGTGTTGATGGAAGCCAAACACATGTATCTTCATATCAATACTCAGCTGGGTCTGATGGTGCTTCATGGACAGCGAATACTGTGGAAAATCAGGCTGTGGCGAATGGAAACTATTCAAATGCAACCTATTACCATCCACAGCCCACAGGACCTGCCACAGGAAATGTTCAAGATATACCTAATACTGCATCCTTCTCTAGCTCGTCGACGACTGGAACTGCAAATGTGACACAAGATTTTAGTGGATATACACCATACCCGACTTCTTCTAATCCACCCAACTATTCAAACACGGGATATTCCAATTACTACAATGGCTATCAACAGCAACCAAGCCAGTCATATCCTCAGCCTGTAGCGGCGTATCAAAACACAGGTGCTCCTTATCAGCCTATTTCCTCATTTCAGAATCCAGGATATGCTGGGACTGCAAGTTATTCAGGAACTTACTACAACCCTGCTGATTATCAGAGTACAAACTATAGCAACCAAACGACTGGAGGTTACCAAAGTACAAACTATAGCAACCAAACGGCTGGAGGTTACCCAAGCACAAATTACAGCAATCCGACTCCTGCTTTGAATCAGGGAAACTATACGGACTATACATCAAACCCTTATCAAAATTATACTCCTGACGCTGCTAACACTCATAGCTCCACTATTGCAACCACACCATCTGTACATTATCAACAAAACTATCAACAGTGGCCAGAGTATTACAGTCAAACAGAAGTCCCCTGTGCCCCAGGCACGGAAAAGCTGTCTGCCACTAGTGCATCAAATCAGAGTTTTCCAGTTCCTAGTGTGACTAGTGAAGTGCCTGCTTCAAATGGTCAGCCTGCCCAGTCTTATGTCCAACCTTGGAGGCAGGAAAGTGTCTCATCCCAACCACCTTATCAGCAGGTTCAGTTTTTTACTTTTAAAAGGGAGCAAGTTTGCGTTCTTAAGCTTATTTATATTTATAATGTCTTCCCCGCTTACAGCTTATTAAGAAATCGTGTCATTATCATTATAAATCAACTAAGCTGGTGAAAAAGTGATAGTGACTAACCAGTTAGCTACCAAGCAATATTGCCTAGAATTAATTCTTGGAAGGCTTACCTTCAGACATTGTAGACGTGTTCTCTGTTTGCTTTCTTTTATGGAGTCCTTTTTATTTGAAATTAACATTATAACTTAGTAGTCATTTTCATTGTTATCTCAGCCTGGTGCAACTGTTAGTGCCTCTAATGATGCTTACTGGATGCATCAAACACCAACTCTTCAAGCTCATCATCCTGTTACTCCGCAAAATCATTATCAGAGTCCTCCAGACACGAAACCCTTATATCAAACTTCCTTTCAGGGTCATCCGAGAGCTACATATCCTCAAGAACCGAAGTCCCAGTCTTCCGTTCATCAGGCTCCATTAGGCTATCGCCAGCCTACTCAAACAGCACCTTCAGTGGATACTCCAAGGGTAAGCAAAGTACAGATTCCAACTAACCCTAGAATTGCTTCAAACTTGCCATCAGGTTTGGCCAAAATGGATAAAGACAGTTCAGCAGCCGCTGCAGCCCAAACACCTGCATACGTTAGTGTTTCAGTGCCAAAGCCGAAAGGTCATACCACTGCCATGCCCGAGGTAAGTAAGACCCCTTTTTCAACTCATGATTACCTAGCAAGTGAAGTAGATATTAAATGCTGGCCACTGTAAACTGGTGTATTGAGTAATTGTTTAGTTTTTATAATTGACATAGTAAAAAAATAATCATGTTTGCTTGTAGCCTGGAACCTTTCCGAAATCGCTTCGTGGGTTTGTTGAGAGGGCTTTTGCACGCTGCAAAGATGATAAAGAAAAGGCATCTTGCCAGGATGCCTTGAAGGAGGTAATGTTTGTAGGAGTAGTGGACGCTCAGTTGTCACACATTTGTAGCATGATAAATGGTTCTTTCTAGTTTCTAGTCACTCATTGTGCTCATCCCATTTTTAATGCCAAATTTGAATGTTTCTCTTCAACTTTATCTTCTGAGTAGATGTGTAGTATGTTAAAGATTCATGCCTTTTCTAGGAACGAGAAACAATCAATTTCAGATATTAAAAAATTAGAATACAATGTTTATTTATTGTTGGTTTGCATACTGATGCTTATTTTTTTATTTCTAGATCATCACCAAAGCTACGGATGATGGTACTATTCATACTCGGGATTGGGATACTGAGCCTCTCTTAAGTGTCCTGAACACAAATGGGACTAACACTGAGTATGGCCCTTTTTCCTCCTTTCCAGCCTGCATGATCTTTAGCTTTCATTCTTCTATATTACTTGTTTGGAACATTTACTTCATATGTTTTGCTACTAAGTTTTGCACTGTGCTGCAGGTCGAGCTCCACTCTTGTTTCTTCGTTACAAAATAAGAGCCCAACAAGACGACCCAAAAGTAGATGGGAGCCATTACAGGAAGCAAAACCATTTCTCAAGTCAGCTTCAACTTTCAGCAGTGGAGTTAAGTTTGGAGGCTGGAATCACCAAACTGAAAATAACAAAAAGGTGAACTAATCCCTTTCCTTGTTATATGTTAAGGGATACTGGTGATGCATATGTACATTTATTTATGTCCGGTCGAAGAAAATGAAAGGAAAACATTTAGTTGTTGTTTGAATGTGTATTTAGCTCGTGCAATTCTCTTTTGCACTTTCTGGTTCTGATAAAATCTTTTGCAGAGCTCTGAAAGTTTTCAAAAGGTGGATGCTGTCATCGGCTTCAAGCCCACTTACTCTGGGCAAAATTCTGCAAAACAAAATTTCCAGCGGCCTGTCAAGCGACAGCGTTTTTCTGGTGGCGCAGCAACTGCCATTGATGATGAGGCATCTAGTGATAGTGACAAGGAATTGACACCTTACTATTCTAGTGCAATGGCACTTGCTAGTTCCGCTGAGGAAATCAAGCGACGTGATAGCCGTTCCAAGCGTTTTGAGAAAGTTCAAGGGCACAGCCGAGGGAACAACCTTCTTAAAACTAAGAATGGAAATTCAGGAAATTTGCACTCTAGAAGAGATACGGCGTTGAGGCTTGGCAGAAATCTTGATGAAAATGGCAGCAGAGCTGTGGAAGACATTGACTGGGATGCACTAACTGTTAAAGGAACTTGCCAGGAAATTGAAAAACGTTATCTCCGTCTTACTTCAGCACCGGATCCTTCCACCGTATATATTACTACCTTATACCTAGAATTCTTTTCGATACCCTTACTGATGTTTTTGACCTACTTATTTGCAGGTAAGACCTGAGGATGTGCTGGAAAAAGCTCTGTTAATGGTTCAGGATTCTCAAAAGAATTATCTTTATAAATGTGATCAGTTAAAGTCTATTCGCCAAGACCTCACAGTACAACGGATACACAATCATTTAACGGCCAAGGTTTGTTGACTTCCAAATGATTCTGAATGTTATTGAGTGTAGAATCCGTTTTTTGGTGGAAGATTTTATCCTGGTTACATTACCTCTCACCGAATGAGCATGTTTATGATGGATCCATGTTCAATGTCTGTTTCAGGTTTATGAAACACATGCTAGATTAGCTTTGGAAGCTGGGGATTTGCCTGAGTATAATCAGGTGGGTGTGCTAGCTCAGATTCTCCATACTAACAAGTCATCTGAACTATAGATAGAATGGTTAGAGTTGAATCAGAGAGAAACTCAACTCACACCAAAAAATAGTTCTGATGACTTGTTAGTATGGATCTTGGCTTTTGGCTTTGCATTGATTCTGCAATATAATGATATACTGTTTCATCAAGTCATGGAAAATACATCTGTTGTATACTCCTTAGAAGAGTTAATATTAATATCAGGGTATTTGTAATCTTGCTATTGTTTATTTTTTGTTACAGTGCTTGTCGCTGTTAAAAATCCTTTATGCGGAAGGTATAGAAGGATGCACACTGGAGTTTGCTGCGTACAGTTTGCTCTATATTACCTTACATTCTAACAACAACCGAGAACTCTTATCATCTATGTCCAGGTTAGTGCTTTTAAATATCTTTCTCTGGCTTCAATTAAGCAGACACATGAAATAGGTTTTCTTATATCTGAAGAGGTTACTCCTTTGAATTGGGGGTGCATGCATGAGATTGAGTAGTTTTGTGATATCTGAGTATTGTTTTTTTGTTCTGTAGATTATCCGAAGAAGCTAAAAAGGGTGAAGCAGTTAAACATGCTCTTTCAGTTCGTGCAGCTGTCACGTCAGGAAACTATGTTCTCTTCTTCAGACTCTACAAGACTGCACCAAACATGAACAGTTACCTCATGGGTAGGGGACATATCAGATATGAAAACTCGTATGATATGTTCGAAGAGTTGAATGGCTAAAATGAAACTGTTTTCATGTTTTTGTTTATGCAGATCTCTATGTGGAGAAGATGCGGTATAAGGCAGTGACTTTTATGTCTAAGAGTTGTCGTCCTACAATCCCAGTTTCATACATATCCCAAGTGTTGGGCTTCACTGGTGCTTCAAGCGAAGCTACCGGTGAACTAGAGACCGATGGTATGGACGAGTGTACCGAATGGCTTAAATCACATGGTGCTAGCCTCATTGCTGACAGTAACGGAGATTTGCAACTTGATACCAAGGTAACCCCTTCTGGATTTTGCATCAATGACACTTTGATTCTCAGCCATGTAAATGTTGAGTTCCTTATTATCAAGATATGGTTTAGGTGGGCATTCGGGTACTTGTTTAGGTTCGGTTCAGATCCATTCGGGTTAGTTATGAGTAAAATACTGAAAACACTCAATATTCATTAAAAATATTAAAAACTACAAAAATAAACATGATAATAACACAATAAAAATATATTAAATAATTCAAAAACTATTATTAAACATTAGAAATATATTAAATATTTCAAAAACTATGAAACATTAACAATATATTAAATGTTCAAAATAATAATAAATATAGAATATTTAGGTTTAGATTTAGATCTTTTGGGTACTTATTTTCAGATCTCGGATTTGGTTCGGATTTTACCCGGATTTGAAATACCTCATATGTGGGATCCATTCGAATATTCTCATATTTTAGTTTGGGTTATGGTTTAGGACTGAACTTGTGTTATACTCTTATTCAGGTGTCAACATCGAGTCTATTCATGCCAGAACCTGAAGATGCAGTTGCTCATGGAGATAGAAATCTAGATGTCAATGATTTTTTCACTCGTACGCAATGAAAACATTTTGATTTTGTTGACTTGTTGTAGTCTGATTGAGAAAAGCAAATAATGCCAAAGGTGAAGTGCAGCATCATATCATTTGACCCTGAAGATCAATGAAAGATAGTTCGAAGACTCTCTCTTCTACCACACAATCTAAGGTATGTTATTTTAGGTTACTATACTTTTTTATAGGTGTAGTATTAAAACATTTGAAAGATAATACCAATGTGTTTGTAATTCAATTTTGTTTGTGAATATGGAAATCCTAATTCTTTCTAAGATACATATTTCAAAAAGAAAGGGAATCCAAGGTACCTCAAAATTTCACCCATCAATGTAAAAAATGAGAGTGTACAACATTCATGACATCGTTATAAAACAAATAAAAAGAAACGAAAAAGTTTGGCGTTTTGACTCCAAATGTACTCATAGATTTTGATTAACCATTAACATGAATAAAAAATTAAGTGAATGAAAACAATTTACAGGAAAAATAATCTTCAAAGGATTCATCATCGAGTTGTTCCTGCCATTACAGCTTGATTAACATTTGGAAGATTTAGCCAAACTCAACATTTTCTTTTTAGTTACAAACTTACCAGCAGCCCTTTGATGTCTTTTATGAAATTGTCGATTCTCCCAAACAAATAAACTGGACTGTACTTAGAAGATTGAACAGAAACATACTTTAAGCGAGGGTCACATTCCACAACATAACCAAGCTACTCCCTTTGTCTTATAACTAAAAACACCGTTATGTTACCACACCATTCCGTTCCATAATGACGTCATTCCGTTATGTTACGACAGCGTTCCGTTATGATTCCATTATGTTCCGTTGCAACACCATTCCGTTCCGTTACGACACTGTACCTTTCCGCTATGACACCGTTCCGTTCCGTTAGGTTACGTTCCATTCAGTTACGACACCGTTCTATTCCGTTACAATACCGTTCCGTTCCATTCTGACACTTGACAACGCCAAATAATTCTACAACCCAACCTTCAAGCATATTGAGAGACTCAGACTCTGTAAATTTTGTAAAGGCGACAATTAAATTACTAGAAACTGAAGGAGGAACACAAGCTAATATTTAGGAATGCATACAACACTTTTTCAAAAATCAGAGGCAGACAATATATCATAAACCAATAACATTTTACCTCCTCCATTGACAACGAGCTTCATCAATCCACTGAGGTAATATTCCTTTGTATAGTTTGACAATGTATTTTCGATTGCACCATTCAAACTCTTCTTGTTACCTTCCAAAGCGACAGATTAAACTTGCAGCTTCTTTCACAGTGTTGTGGCAATAAAGATAAACTTACAACATACATGAGAACCTATTAAAAGGATGGCTCTTCGTGAGAGCATTTACTCTTCTCATTTATGAGAGTTTGGGTTAATGGACTGGTCCATTTGTGGTCCGCAAAAGTTGAAAAAAATATATTATGCCATCATAAAAAATAAATAAAAGAATAATGTTTAGATAGTCAAATTATAGTCTGAATTCAATAATAATTATTAAAAAAAATTGATAACTAATATAACAGATTAATATTATAATTCAATACAACAATACAATATTCGAAAATTATATAATATTTACAAAATTCTTATTATTTGTTAATATTTATTATATAGTATACATTTAAAATTAAAATATAAAAAATTACAAAATTAAAAATATAACAACATTTTTGTCAACTTTTATGGGTCACAAATATGTCAGCACACTAACCCAAACTCTTATAAATGAAAGGAGTAAATGTTTTCACGAGATTCAAAACCCCGACTTAGTAACAATGCTGTCGAGTGTTTAACCACTAACACTTATTAAGTATCACAAAATTATAATTTAATAACATCAGACTATAGTTTCTCCATTAAAGTAGAAGACTGTTTTCGTAAAAGATTCAAATATCGGTGGTTCAACGAACATATATATTCATGATTCATGAACATGTGTATATAAAAAGTTCGATCATAAAAAGACAACTCTAGAAAAGAAACTGAACATAAAAAGGAACTAATTAGACTTCGGAACTCGATGGTGCTGTGTTGGTCATGATCATGTCTTGTAATGATGCGTTAATAACATATTAGGTGAATATTTTCTTTGAGTTTCTCCTTTTGATATATTAAATTATTTTGTTTACACAAGTTACAATTGTTTCTTTCTGAAATCATGGATCCTTGTTTCCCTATATATCCCCACTTTTCAACTTTTAGAAGTGGACCTTATAGTCTGAAACAACACTTGTGATTTACTTTAGGGGTTTAGTTTTCAGTTTCTCAGTCACTCTCCACTTCAAGAATTATATATGTTAATCATCTTTTGTCATTTAAAGAATTATTTTTCTACTTGTATAGTGATTTTATCATGGTTAGTGCATGATTTAGTTCAAAAGATATGTTTAAAATTAGATGTATTTTATAAAATAGATTCGTATTTACCCTTCATTTCTTAGTCAAAACATTTATTTATTGTTTAGGTTATTGGTGAATTAGAAAAACTATGTACATAAAAAAATTATAATATAGCATTCTAGTGGTATCTTGGTGCTTAATTCCACATGAAAGCCAAGTCCAAGTCTTTGGTAGAATGTAGTGGTATTCTAGCATAACGACGTCAACAGCCGTGTGAAAAATGACAATTTAGGTTTTAAAGCGTATATTTGGGTTCGAGTCCCGCTCGGAAATCGAAATGTTGTTTTTGGGTTAGTGAGTTTTGAATTTAGGAATGATGTACGGTCTCAACCACAAAGATTTCAGTTCTTAAGATTCAAATGTTTCATCTTATATGCATGCACTCTACAAACTTACATATCTCTGAGATTAATTGGATTTCGGCTCAAATCACCCAAATTTTTTGGAAAAAAACATAATTAGACTTAGTCAAAAATCATAATTGTGTTTCCTAACTTACTACAAATGAGAATATTTCAAACACAAAGGTTATGTATATAGATATCATGTCAAAGATAATATCAATCCTTAAACACTTTCTTGTTGTTTGTTCAAAAAAAACGTTTACAGTTTGATATAAGAAATTTTAAGTAGATTTATTTTACCAGATCGGAAATTTACAATCCGATCCTATTTGAGCTGAATCTATACATCTTTTGGGACACGAAAGATGCATTGGGAATATATGAAATTTCATAGAAAATAAAGAAGTCAAATAAGATGAAAAACAAAAGACAACAAAGACTTAATCTCTAGTTCTTGATCATCACCTAAATAGCTGAGCTCGTTCTTTATCATCCCTCACTGAGATTCTTGAAGCTGACAATGAATAGAACCCAACCTCAGTAACACTACACTGTTTCTGCTTTTGCTCCAAAGATTGCTTGCAGTGCAAGATAGCTCCCTGAATAGAATTCTCTATCTCAGAACTCGAACTATTACTTCTCTTCAAAAACTGTAACGTACGAAACCCTAAACCACTACTCGATGTTTTAGGGTTCGAACTCTTCTCTGGCTTTCTCCTCATAGAAACCGAAAAAGATCTCCTATGGCCATTACTCTGTTTCTTAGGTCTCTCTGTTTTCGGGCCCGATCCTGAGCCCAAACTGATAAAGCTGAAGCTTGCGGTCTTAGCTTTTTCAGAGCCGATCCTGTCTGTTTTGGTTTGTCCAAAAGGCTGCACTCTCGAATACCCCAAAACCGATCCTTCGTCTGCAACTCTCGCAGCTGATGAAGCGCTTGAGGAATCATCAGAACAACCTGACTTTCCAAAGAAAGATCTTAGATAAGCTCTTGAAGCTTTAATCTTCGTACCAAAACTCAATTGCTTCATCAATCTCAGTTTCTTGGTCCAAGATTTCTTCTTCACTTCCTCCTCCCTCACCGAATTCGAATATTCAAGGAAATAGTCTTCAGGATTAAGCTCTTTACTCACTTGACAAGACTCTACAGGAGAAACGTTACAAGACTCAAACGGCGTGTTGCTCGTAGACGGAGTTGTAGCTAACGGTGTGGTGTAGAATTCTTCGTCGAAGGTGTAATCTTCCAGAAGATTCTGAACCATTTGGAGACGTGGAGGCAAGTGAAGAGGAAGGAGTTTACCTTTGTAGAAGAGTTCGTCTGCTAGAGAAGTGGTTTTGTCTAAAGGACAGAGATGTGACATTTGGAACTCGAACTCACGAGGATTGTTGTGAGTTTTACGTACGAGGTATGCGAAAGAACTTACTTCAATGTCGATGTAATCATCATCTACATCAGTACTGTTGCATCGCTCATGATTAGCCGCCATTAAATTGGTTATTGTGCTCTTCTTTGTGGTATGTTTAAGTGCTTAGAGAGATGGTTTGTTTTTATATATGTTAGAGAGAGATTTAGTGTTAGGTTTTGATTTGCTAAAGAGGCTACAATGGTGGACCTTATTGTGTTTTATTTTATTACTTACATATCTTATAATAATTTACCAAATAAATAAACAGGGTATCATTAGGCATGGACATTCTGTAATCGGTTCAGATTCTGGCATATGGGCATAAGATTTTAGAAACCGTTTTGAATATTTTAACATTTTGGTTCGGGTTTGATTAGTTTTGGGTATTTAAAAAGAACATTTTGGAACTGAGGTTTATTTTAGAGTTACTTTTTTTCCAAACTACATATAAATATCTGAAAATAGCTGAAATATTTGAAATACTTGAAAATATCAAAGCTAACCAAAATTTCTATAAAAATCAAAATATTTATCTAATTTTAATAAAGCCAGTTTAAATTAGTAAGAAATATAACTAATATTTTCATAACTAATATTTTTATTTGATTTTGTCAAGTATCCATTAAATTCTTGGTTCAGTATCGATTCGATTCCAATTTTTTGATTATAGAAGTTAAGGTACATTCGGTTCGATATCGATTTATTTGCTTATAAAAAATTAAAACTCATTTGGTTATTTCATTGATTCATATTCGATTTAGTACATTTAATTTCGGATCGGTTTGGTTCATACACCAAAACCACGTAATTTACAGAGTCCTAGTATGCATATAATAAATTCAGATATTTGTAATATGAAATATTAATTTCTTGAATGGACCACCACTTTTTGCAAACTGTACGCGATATCAGGTGGGTCAAATTGATTTTATGAATACTTTGTTTTAGAAATAGTATATATTTGTTCCATTTTCTTTTGAAGAGTGACAATTTATATCATTAGCTTTATAAAGTTAACACGTCATCAAGGGTGACTCTTAATTTAAGAAATAACGAATAGCGAGAGAAAGTTTGGAATAAAAGTCGGACTAAAAAACAAATTCTAGCTATTTATAATTTTTCAAACTCGTTCCCATCTTTCAAATTAGTATAATTTTTCAAATTACAAAATTTTATCTTTTATAAAATCTCTCAATTTTTATGGAATATTTTCCACCAAATCAACATAATTTCCTAAAATAATTGTAATATTTTACAAAAAATTTCAATTTTTATGGAATATTAGAATTAAAGATTTGTTTACTAGGAAAATTACAATATATGTTTACTTATATATTTATTAGGAAAACAATTGTTGATTCTTGAGCTAATATTTGAATTATTTTTGGATTTTTTATTATTTACTCACAAATTATATACTAACCATTCAAATTGTATAATAAATATTTAATTTCAAAGTATATCATATTAATTATTTTTAGATAATTATCTCTTCATATTAAATAATCAAATTAAATAATAAAAATTTAACCAATTAAATTAGACAAGAAAGATTTGTATAAAAAAAAAATCAGTTTTTAGTTGAATGAGAGACTTATTAATATTATATATAACAAAGATAAATAACTCAATTTTTTTAAAAAAATATATTATAAAATATAATAATATATAGTTCTTATGCACACCTGGGCGTGAGTCTAGTACATCTTTGATTATTCATGTACAATTGATATATTTTAATTTCAAAATTTAGAAGAAACGGTGAATATTATCATTAGCGACAACAATAAAATTGAATATGATAATAATGTATGGGTATTATTCTTGACAAATTCTGAATGTTGAAAATTGAAAAAGATGTAGCAGTAATAAAATGGTTAAGTGATGCCACGTTTCTTGACGGGAACGGCAAGTAACGTGTTGGCTTTACGCAACGTGATACCAAAACTCTCGTCCAAATCCAAGTCCTTGGAAACGACGCCGTTTGGAAGCTTCCAATCAAATGAATGGAGAAGAGAAGCAAGTATAAGAGGAACAATCTTCAAAGCCAAAGGCATTCCCGGACAAATTCTCCGACCAGCCCCAAAAGGTGTCAGCTCATAATCTCTGCCTTTCAAATCAATTTCTTTCCCTAAAAACCTCTCTGGTTCGAACCGGTTCGGATTCTCCCACTCCTTTGGGTCTCGTCCTATGCCCCACACGTTCACCAATACCTGAATGTAGCCACGCTTAATTCAATTCGGTTTTGTTCTCGGTTATTTCGGTTTCAATTTTGTTACCGAATCGAACCGAACAAAATTCGGTTCACGGTTAATTCAGATATTATAAAACTAGTCAAAATTAACTGATTTCCGGTTTAATCCAAAAATTATAGATAATTTTGGATATTTTGGTTGATTGCTTCTAACCAAAATGCAATTCAGTTAAAACATTTTGGTTGATTTGATTTATTTTCAAAATTTCGGTTTAATTTCGATTCAGTTTTGATTTTTATAAAACTAAATTCGGTTAACTGATTGGTTCGACCAACTGAACCAAACTTAATTTATTTGTGTTTTCGATACCAAACTAAAAACCAAAATTTCGGTTTGGTTTTTAATCGCACGCCTACCTGAGTGTCTTTGGGCACCATGAACCCAAGAACCTCCACATCGGATTCTGCCTTTCGCGGGCCGAGTACTGGAGCAGGAGGATGTAACCGGAGAGTTTCCTTCAAAATCGCTTGTAGATATGAAAGTTCTTTGATATCAGAGTCTTGAACAACACCATTTTGGCCTATCACACTATCAATTTCAGCTTGAGCTTTAGCCATCGTTTTAGGGCTAATAAATAACTCTGTCATTGCCCACTCTATGGTACTAGAGCTTGTATCCGTGCCTGCTGTAAACAGATCCTGATGCATCATAAGATCTTAATTGGTTATGCAATTTTTTTTATTTTAATACATATTAGAGATGAGCGTTCGGGTATTCATTAGGGTTTGGGTGATAATTATCGGTTTTTATAGACTATGTTTTTGGAATCCATTTCGGTTATTTTTTTTTGTTCGGGTTCAGTTCGGATGTAAGCGGGTCCGATTCGATCCAGATATCCGAAAATATATTAAATATAGAAAATTAATATTGAAAAGACAAAAAACTATTTTCTTCTTATAAATAAAGATAATATGAGAATAAAACCTTAAAATAATAAATGGTAGAAAAAATATATTTAAAAATACTAATAAATATTCAATATTTTAGGCTTATGTTCGGATATTTAAGGTATCTATTTTTTTGTTCGGTTCCGGTTACTCAAATAGTGAAATTTACTATCCATTCGGGCCTTTTCCCGTTTCGATTCGGTTTTGGCTCTGGTTCGGTTCCAGTTACTCATATGGTGAGATTTACTATCTATTCGAGTTTTCTCTCAGTTTCGGTTCCTTTTCTTGGCCAATTTTGGTTTGATTATTCAATTCCAGTTAATTTGACCAATCCTACACATATGCTTTAATTTTCTGCAAAACGGTAAGACTTACCAAGAGAAAGTGTTGAATATCGTTAATGTTGAGCTCTGCTTCATCTTCTTTGGTGAGATCGAGAAGGGCATCCACTAAATCGTTATTTGACACATCTTTAGGATTACTCGACAATGATTTTTTCGCTATTTTAGCATCAATGAACCCTTGGAAAACGCTAAACAACCTGTCCGTGCAAACCTTCATAGTCTTCCCATTACCTTGCAGATCAAGAAACCTCAGAATTGGAAAGTAATTAGCAGCGTCTGGTTTCCCTGTAGCTTCCAAGGTACTTGTCACTGTGTCCTGAAACCCATTGGATGTTTTCGAGTCGTCGTAGCTACAGAGATCGACGGAAAAAAGAAGGTTTGATATAATATTAACGACTGTGATGAAGGATGCACGAGAAATGTCAACAGCTTCTTCTTCTCTCTCGCTGATTTCACTCATGAAGGTTACAAGTTCCTTCACCTTGTTCGTCACTAAGACTTGTGTGGCTTCGATACGCTGCGGCGAGAAGAGCAGAGTCACCCCCAATTTTCTCATAGTCTTTANGTAGTCTTTAGAGAAAATACGCCAACAAAGTATTAATAGTCAACAAATCTTGAGAACAAAGTAATTTGGTTAATATGTGTTCAGTACAGTTTTGTCTAGTCCTGGGCATTCGGATATTCGGTTCGGTATCGGTTCGGTTTTATTCAGTTTCGGTTTTCTCGGATATTGATTTTAGGATCCATATAGGGATCCAAAAATTTTCGGTTCGGTTTCAGTTCGGATTCATTCGGTTTCGGTTCGGGTTCGGATACTTAGAGAGGAACCGAAAAATAACCGAAACTTTTCGGTTTGGTTTTTGGTTATTCGGTTCGGTCTCGGTTCGGTTTAAACAGAAAATTTTAAAGGGAAATACACTAAAATAAAATGAAAATCAAATATTCGGTTTGGTTTCGGTTCGGTTTTAGTTCGGTATATTCAATTTTCGGTTATTTTAGATCATTTGGATTGAAATCGGTTCAGTTTCATTTGGTTTCGGTTCGAATATTTAGTTTTTGGATAAAAATACCCACTTTGGTTTGGTTTGGTTTCGGTCTCATATTAAGGATATTTTTTTTGTTTCGGATAGTTTTCGGATATCCATTCGGTTTTCGGTTCGGTTAATAACTGATATCCATGGATACTCAGCTTCAGGATCCATTCGGTTATTTGCTCATATCCGAAATCGATCTGTAACCGAAATTTCGGTTCGGTTTCGATTCGGTCCATTCGGTTTGAATTTTATGCCCAAGACTAGTTTTGTCTACGGTCAAAATCGATCAGATTTAACTTTGTCCGCAAAAAGGAAAAATTATGGTAAAATTTGAGGAAACAAATATTTCACAAAACACATACAATTTCAATTTTTTATCAAATATATTGTGATTTCTAATTTTCTAGAAGTTCCACTAAAGTTCTCAAATTTTGCCACTACCGCCATAACCATTTTAAAATATGCCCCTCTCTATGTATTTTTATTTCTCTCTCTCTCTATATATATTTAATTTCCAATTTTAAGATTTCGAGCTATTTTATTTAGTTTCTCAAACTTGTATAAGTTTTAACCTATTTTTAATCAAAATTAGTTAGTTTTTTAAAAAATTAGTTAGTATTTTTTTGTTGTAATCAATTTTATAAAAAAATTACAAATTTCGTTCTTATATGATCATGAACGTTCGTAGATAGTCCAATTGTACACTGTTATTTATGGACGGAGCATAAATGAGTGCGGTCATACTTGAGCTAAAACCAAATGTGTCTACAAAAATGAAATATTCTCTTTGTTCTCAGTATTTGAAGTTTAAACATTTTAGTTTTGTTCTATATTAAGTGACGTTTTCACCTTTCAAGATATAGATCATTATTTTACTATTTTACCATTGCGTTATTAAGTGTATAATTTTTTGGTTAAAATCCACACTAGCCCAAAATGAAATTCTTATAAGTACTTTATTTTTTTCGTGCAATTTCTTTAAACTTCAAATTAATAAGGAACAAAAAAAAGTTTATAATTTAAAAATTGTCCATTTGGATACGAACCATTGAAACTTTTGTTTTGTTCCTTAAAAACAGAATCCTTCTCATTTGAAAAAATAAACCACAGAGAAAAATACCTCCAACGAGCCGACGACGAAGGAAGCCAGA
>OVAU01001040.1:0-16484 GCA_900406315.1 Biscutella laevigata subsp. laevigata
ACAGGCATTTCTTCTCTCTGCTCTACTCTTCTATAGTAGCAACGTAGTACAAAAAAGCCGTGTTATTACTACACAACGACTGTTTAGCGATCACAGTCAACAGGTCGCTTATGTGGTCGCTCGGTTGAGCGACTACAACATCGTGGTCGCTCTTTAACTACTCCGAAGCGACTACGTCTTCGCGACCACATATCCGTCGTCGCTCTACGGACGCCACAAAACGACCACAGAACAGTGGTCGCTTATTATCGACTACGAAGCGACCACTATTTTCTTGTCGCTCAAACATTGGCTTTGTGGTGGTTTTGTGGTCGCTTTGTAGTCGCTTTTCTGTAACGACTACATTTGTGGTCGCTTCTTGTGGTCGTTTTTGTCATGTTTTCTTGTAGTAAATTGTTGACTTCCTTGATTGTTCAACAAGTCAAGAAAAGGTTGCTGTTGAGAAGAAGAATAAGATTCCATGAAAAAAGAAAAACAATATGAGAACAAATTGGGAAGAAGTGATTTAGAAGGAAGAAAAGTTAATTTAGAAGGAGGAAGAAGCAATTCAGAAGGACAAAGAAACTTGAGCTGAGGAAAAGTGATATAAATCTTGATGGTTTTATAGTTAAGTTAAAGGTTTTATGAATATTTATAATTTTTACAACAAAGTATGGTTTTAAAGAAGAGTTGATGGTTATAAAGAAGATTTGATGTTTTTTACACCTATGTTATTTAAGATCGACATCTAATTTTGATTTTATAATTAGTGGGTGGTTAATCATTAATTGCTATTTACTCTAGTTAAATGAAAAGCAAAAACAGATAAGCCATTTCAGTTCAAATCAAATAAACACATTTCAATTTAGAAACTCAATTCAAATCAAACAAACACATTTCAATTCAGAAACTCAATTCAAATCAAACAAACACATTTCAATTCAGAACTCAGTTCAAATCAAACAAACACATTCCAATTCATTATCATAAGCCATTTGAATCATTATCATAAGCCATTTCAGTTCATTATCATAAGCCATTTCAGTTCATGATCATAAGCCTAATCAATTCTAACCTAATTCAATCATTACCATAAGCCATTACAGTTCATTATCATAAACCTAATCAGTTCATTCTCGTAAGGTTCATACAATCGCTGATACAAAGGTTGAGAACCAGAATAGTACCTGATTTAGATGCAGAAGCAAACTCATTGCTGATCCAATCTCTCCATCTTGATTCCAATATTCTGCACACCTCAAGCAAACAATCAATTCTCAGCAAAAAACAGTCAAGTAATCGGTTTCAATTAACACCAAAACTAACCTTAAAACGATTCAATTCAGGATAAACCCTAATTCAATTTCAATTGCGTTTTCAGAAGACTTATTATACATACAAACACATGATAAATCAACATATGAACTCGATTTAAGCAAACATCTCAAGATAACCCTAAATCGATTTGGTATAAAATCCGGAAAAACCCTAAATTTCTTTTGGATTTCTTGTTAGAAGAACGATTATACATGTTAACATGTACTACAAACACAAATCAAGTCAATTTAATATGAAATCTCAATAAAGCCCTAAATCGTTTTCGTTTGAAATCGAGAACAAACCTTATTCCCCAAATTCGAAGCTTCAAAAATACAAAAAAACGTTGAGTGAGATGAAATCAGGTCGTAGACAACTTATCTTCCATCGTTGCCGGTCGATTTCGCCGATAAACTCGCCGGGGAATGACATCGACGATTCGCTCCTTCTCCTCTCGTTTTCGCTTCTGTCGACCAAAGTTGTTTTGTTCAACTCTCTCTTTCGCCGAACCAATCCGCAATTGCCACGTGTCGACTCTTATCACCTTGCAAAAACGCTTAGCTAAGAAACGGTTCCTACTCTAAGCATCGATCCAACCCTTTTTAATGTTTTTAAGGCCTAAAAACCTCACAATTTCACCCGTTGGTGATGCTCTTAAAATCTGTAAATTTAGCTTAAAAAAAGCAAAATGCCCGAAAGAGCACCAAACAAACCAAATTTGGGCCTTACTCTTGTCTTACCCATGGCCCACGATTTAGAGAGAGAGTGGGAGAAAGAGTCGCATACTCCGTCGAGGAGAGAGAAAAAAAAACATCACAGAGAAACAAATTTTTTTTTCTCCCGAGAGGGAAACCAGAATTAAAATTAAAAATTGCTGAATTAGGAATCTTGTAAGAAGAAGAGGAAGACGAAAAATAAGAAGAATTTTTTTTCATGGATTCAATTTCGTGAAGAGCTCTCTTTGTTTCCACCTGAAGAAATTTGATTTTCGTATTTTGATTTGAAAGTCTTTAAAAGAGGTGTTTTTTGGTGGTTTCATTATTTTGGAAACCCTAGGAGAGAGAAACTAATTTTAGATTGGTGATTCTGTGCCCTAGCTTCACGTTCGTCTTGTTGTACGTCACAATTCAAGGTACTCGAGCTTGTTCGTCTTCTCTTTCACTCTTCTTTCTGCAACCCTAGAGTCCACCTTTGCTGGAGGTTCTGTGATTCTGAGACGTTTTTTCGGTATTTTCTTACGTTGAGTCTTTTCGGGTTTGATAATGCAGAGCTATTATAAACAGGAATGTGAATTGAGTGGTGAGTAATTGTTTCTGTAATTATTGTTTCCGTGCTCGTTTTAGCTTCAAAATGTTGCAACGACGCTATATAAGTAATTTGGGCTGATCATTTCAACTTTGGTTTCTCGCAATTCGTTGTGTTTAGTATTTTTGACTTGAGCTTCGGGAAACTCTCAGCCTGAGGCAACATTTCATTTCTAAGGGTATCGTAGAGTTCAATTTTTTATCGGGCTGATACGATCTATGTTATGCAGAAATGCTTAGTTCTAGCTCTATATTTGTATGCTGCTTCCTGCATTTGAATAAGATTTCTCTGTAAAATACTAGAATCTGGGGAATTATCTTCACTTTTTTGTTATAGTGGCTCGTGTATCTGAGTGATTTTTTGTTTTACTGTTGACTTTTACTGAGCAGTTAAATCTTGAATCAACTGAGCTACTCTGGAATCTGAAATCTGAAATCATATGGTACTGCCATGACGTTCTGTGGATTATGTTGTGGATTATGCCGTGTATGTAAATTCTCTGCTTTTTGCACCATGAGTCTTGCACATACGTTTATCATTGTCAAGCAAATTCAGTGTGGTGATTCGAGTTAGTTTAAATACTGAGTGCTTCTTGATATATATTCCAGTTAAGTTAGAATTGGAGTTAATGGGACATCCAAAGTGGTGATGCATGGAAGCGTTTCAGGATATCTTCTAGTAAATGCTGAGGTTGATTCCATGGGCGGAGTTATAGATAGTGGAGGTGGTATTGACGTCAAAACATCGCCGCACCAAACTGCTATTGAGAAGGCTCAAGCGGAGCTAAGGTATTTCAGACTTCTTCATTTTCTGTGATGTGTTGAAATGTCTACGGCTATCAATTACTTCGAGCGTGTAACAAAATTGCCCGTTTCAATAGGCAAGAGTATGATGTCCGTGAGGAAAGGAGGAGGGAATTGGAGTTCCTAGAAAAAGTATGAACAGCACCTATTACTCTGTTCATTTTCCTTTTGGAAAACTTATTATGACAAGCTTTACTCTTCTATCTGCTTCAGGGCGGTAATCCCTTGGATTTCAAGTTTGGTATTACAACTTCACATAGCGTCCAGTCTACATCACTCACAGATCAGCAAGCAGAGCATTTTCTAAAGAGGTACATTTGTGTTTGTTGTAGCTTCCATTTGAATTTCATGGATTAACACATCGTTCTTTACCTTCACAGGGAAGTCAAAGATAGTTTTGCCTTGACTGCCTCACCACTTGGAGACTCTGTGGAGAGTAGTGGCAGACCTGCAGTTCCCACAGTTTCTGAACCCAATACAGCGGATAATCTTTTACTGTTTGATTCTGAAAACAAGTCAGTTGAAGGAGAAAGGAGTTTGAGATATCCTAATAGGCAAAACAGAACTTCTGAGTCAGAACGGTCTTCCAAAGCCAACACAAACCGGAATACCAAAGAAACAGAAGATTCTGCTATCTTTCGTCCATATGCTCGTAGGAACAGAACAAAGATAAATAGGGATCCAGCACGTTCAAGTTCTACAGATTTAGTTCAGAATCGTGGTGGTCTTGCAACCTCTATCTCTATTCGCAGAGGATCAGCGGACGGAAAGGGTTGCATTCCTGAAGCAGCTAATCAAAAGGATAAGCATACAACATCCGTATCTTGTCCAATACTTCCAAATTCAAATGGTAATCTTGTTCTGAAAAATGCAGTTCCCAGCAATCCGCTGAGCATTAAGGTGGATGTTGGGCCTGTCGTACAAGAGAGTACTGCTGGATCCAATACTAATCTATTGAAAGATGAAGCAAACATTAGATATAGAAAATGCTCTGCATATTTGCCTCCTGGAGAGACTTACCTTGCTGAGGAGAAGGCACATATGGTTTCCACTAAAACAGAGATTGCTTCTCCCAAAGCCTCAACAATTGCTGGCCAGGAAAATAGTTCTTCCCATTTGAATGGCGTAAGAGATTCTATAGGAGAGGAAGAATGCTTAACAATTAGAGCTGCGGGTAAAAAAGGATTAGAGTCGGAGCCCTCTCATGCTAACAACGTAGAAGTAGATGTAGATAATGAAAGAGATCTTAATAGACTGGAACAACTTGACTCGGATGAAATCTTAATGCAGAACGCTTCAAGAGTAGAGGGGTTGTTGAATCAAACAGTTAATGAAATGACGAAGTCTGAGATTGAGGATGAGACAGGTCGATCTACCACCATTACTAATGAGTTCATTCCTATGCGTGAAATGCAGATGAATTCCGTTGAAATTGAAAATCAAAGTTTCAGAAGTACAGCTGAGCTGCAAAATGAAAAGAGATGTTCTGACACTGAGAAAAAGCTTCAAGAAGGGTTGGTTGTACCACAAAATGACAGAAAAGTTAGTACTGTTTTAGCTGAAAATCCTAGCAGCTCTCTGTGCCCTGGAATTTCTCAGGCATCTGTTGACACAAGTACTGGCATAGTTGGTGATAAGGTATTGTCAGGAACTGATGTTGAAGCATATAAAAATCATCCTAGCTCAGATGGTGGCTCATCACTGTTAGATACTGTGAAGGCGGACTCTATACTTGAGGAGGCACGGATTATACAGGTTTTGTTTTTTTAGCTTTGCTTGATGTTCTGAAATTGTCGAGGTTTCAAAGAAGTTAGATACCTATTCATCTTTTTGTGTGACATAATACACTAACAGGCAAAGAGAAAAAGAATTGCCGAGCTATCGTATGGTATTGCACCAGTGGAGGTCCGTGAAAAAGCTCAATGGGATTTTGTCCTCGAAGAAATGGCATGGCTTGCGAATGATTTTGCGCAGGTCTTGTCTAGTTTAGTCAGCTTTCAGATTTAAATTCTTGATATCTACAATTATACATGAAAAAATGCTGCGTGTCGTGGATTTTTATTATATTTACTTCCTGTAGTGATCTGGACATTCCTCTGCATAAATGAGCTCGTCCAGTTTTAAGTTGCTGGGACATTTTTTATTAATCGTTCAGATTGCATTTTGTTACCTTTTTCTTTTCGTCTTTTAGGAGCGCATTTGGAAGATGACTGCTGCCGCGCAAATTTGCCATCGAGTTGCTTTGACTTCTCAGCTGAGATTTGAGGAAAGAATTCAGCAGAGAAATCTGAAAAATATAGCTTCAGTCCTATCTAATGCTATCATGCAATTTTGGAGTTCTGTGGAGTTTCCTGGGGAGCTGGAAGAGACAAGCTCGGTAATTGATAAGGTATTTGACTGGCAGACCTTTTATATGGTGTTTGATGACAGGGGTGATCATATAGTTCTTTCCTTTTCTTTTAAATCAGAGTTATGCATATATATATATACACACACACACATACTTGTTGGATTTTAGTGTAGACAACAGTTCAACACCAAGGTCCTGGAACCATATTGTTAAGTTTGTAAGTGAACTGTAAGCGAGAAGATATTGCCTTCCTATCATTGATAAGTCAGATCTTTCTTATTTGCTTGGGTTACTTCCATATTTACCTCCAGTAGTCTCTGATTCTATTGCGCTTTGTGTTACGGTTACTATTTTGTAAATCTTAATGTTATCCTGCTAATTGTGCTTTCATATGCAGGAGTCTTGCCAAGAATCTAATTGTGAGAAAGGCAGAAAATGTTTAGCTGCGGGTGTCCGTGAGTATGCAAGTAAATTTCTGAAGTATAATAACTCTTCTATCCCCTGTCATTCAGCTGCACCACCAACATCTGACAATATGTCCGAACAAGAAGTATTGGATATATCTCTGGTTGATCCGTCTACAGAAGTATGAATTTCTTAAAAGTTGTTCCGCAGCCTCAGTTGACTACTATTTCTGTGGAAAGTTCTACATTATTGCTGACTGAGCTTTGTTCCTGTGCAGGAAAGCCTCTTTTATTCAGTTCCATCTGGTGCAATGGATGTGTACAAGAAGTGCATTGAATCCCATCTTGCACGCTGTGAGGTATGTAAGATTTTTTTGTGTGCTAGGAGCTGTCATATAGTAACCTTGATTTTGTATATCTTTTTGGGAATTTATATCTGTTCTCCAGAGTTATTAAACAATATTTCTCTGTTCCCAGAAGTCAGGAAGTAGCATGCAGGAGGAGGTTGATACATCAGCCTATGATGCTGCTGGAGGTATGAACAATCTTGGTTGTTTGAGCTCTGCCTGCTTGTTAATTGTCTACTGATTGTTTTATCTGGAGTTGTAGATATGGGATACAATGTCACCGATGAGGATGAAGGAGAAACAAGTGCCTATTATCTTCCTGGAGCTTTCGAATGTAGCAAATCATTTAATCGAAGTCACAAAAAGAGGAAGAATTTGAAGAAGTCTCATTCTGCCCGGTCATATGATATTGGAGCTGATTTACCATATGCCAACTACACAGGTGGGTCTAACTCATCGAATTTGATGGCGAAAAGGCCTGCCAGTAATATCAATGCGGGCTCAGTTCCTGTAAGGCGCATACGCACTGCTTCCAGACAGAGGATTGTGGGTCCTTTTGGCTGTGCTATGGCTGGAAGTTTGCCAGTGCCCTCGAAGACAGATGCGTCTAGTGGGGATACGAGTTCTTTTCAGGATGAGCAAAGTAGCTTGCATGGTGGATCGGCAGTTCAAAAAGGCACAGAGGTTGAATCAAGTGGTAATTTTGAGAAGCAATTACCTTCTGATATGGCGGAAACGTCCGGGAAGCCTAAAAAGAAGAAGAAGACTCATCTGGTAGCTTGCAACATCAGCACATCTTTTGCGTTTTGCGGATAATAGTTTATGTTTGTTTTAGTTGACATTGCATTGCATTGTAATTTGCAATTTCATTTGTTGCAGGGATCTGCATATGACCAAACCTGGCATCTCAATTCCTCAGTCCATGCTGAACAGGTGATTTCATTGGTAAAAGCTAAGAATCAATTTGACCAAATGTTTAGGGAAAGCATGCCAGTAGTTCAGCGGGGTGTTCTAAGCAATGTTAATACTTGACTAGCTTACTAAAATAAAAATTGTGCTACGTGCTGAAGTGGTTTGGTGTTGAGTTCTACTCTTGGAATTAAAATCCTTAAAAATTCACATTTTTTCCCGTTTTCCATCATTAAGTGGTGGCTTTTGGCAGCTTTTATAATAGCTAGTAAATATGTAACCTTTACTGGTAATTGATTTCCCAGAAAGGATTCTAATTCGTCCTTATTTTGGCAGAAGGACCACTGGAAGAAGCGAGAGAATCATTTCGATATGAATGGTAATATTTGCAAATTCTGTTTTACCTTGTGGTTAATTGTAGTTCTTCAGTTGTTGGGGGTGGGGGGAGCCCCAGACTCTCTCTTCCTTTCTAAATCAAACAAATTTTGTGACTAGGATTCATTCTAGAGGATGCATGTTTTAAGCTTTATTCTTTGTGTACATCTTATCACTAACCACCAATTATAAAATAAAAGTAATGGTTACTGTGGAGTTATTAAACCTATTGTGGCGGATTATAGTTTGGATTAATTTAACTGTTTCTCTAAACTAACATGAGTTTGTTGCGTCCTTTTTTAAGTTTCCATTCTGCTTTATTGTCAGTTTATAATTCTGTGACATTATAAATTTATTTTATAAGGTCTGTATGGTCATCCTAGTGCAAAGAAGCAAAAGGCCACCAAGCAAGTGGTCGAGAATAGTTTTGATAGTGCTATGCCCCTCACTGGACAAATTCCTTCTCCAGCAGCTTCCCAAATGAGCAATATGTCCAACTCCAACAAATCTATCAAATTTATTGGGGGCCGTGATAGGGGCAGAAAAATAAAAGGCCTGAAGGTATATGGTGTTGAAGGTTTTTATTATGTCCTCCATTCGCTTAATTTCAAGATATTTGTTTTGAACTATAAACTTTACGCAGATTTCTCCCGGTCAGCATGGTTCTGAAAACCCGTGGTCACTATTTGAGGATCAGGTTTTTTATTATTTTATCTTAATTAACATAGATATGCTATAGGTTGCTCTATGAGTATCTAATTTTTTTTTTTACACCATATAGGCGCTTGTTGTTTTGGTGCATGACATGGGCCCTAACTGGGAGCTCATTAGTGATGCAATGAACAGCACTCTTAAAATTAAGGTAATTGCCTGTTGGTTTGAAATTTTTTGACATTCTTTCTTTTGGTACATTTCCAATAGAGTGCAGATTCTTTCTTCCGTGCATTTCCAACGGAGTGGTATAGCCGTATAGCTATATACTTCAGTTGACGATGCTGTTTGTTTCTACGCTAGAGAACTGCCGTGCTGGATATTGTCATCCATGATTTTGCTTTTTCGTATCAGTGAACGATTGGGATTTGTTACTGGCTGATCGATTTTTTTATATGCACTTTTAATTTTCCAGTGTATATATCGTACTCCAAGTGAGTGCAAGGAGCGGCATAAGATTCTGATGGATAGGACTGCAGGTGATGGGGCTGATAGTGCTGAAGACTCGGGGAATTCTCAGTCGTATCCATCCACCTTGCCTGGCATCCCGAAGGTTTTTTTTAGCCCGAGACTCTGAATATAGTGTCCTCTATGTTTAGACTCATTTAATTCCCCCGGATATATTTGTTATATCCAGGGAAGTGCGAGACAGCTGTTTCAACGACTGCAAGGGCCAATGGAGGAAGATACTCTGAGGTCCCATTTCGAAAAGATTTGTTTGATTGGGAAGAAGATTCATTGTAGAAAGACACAGGTTGGTTCACCTAGTGCTTTACAACTGTTTTCAAACGTATAACCTAAAACTAGTGGATAGTGTCTTTTCTTTCCAGCCATTCAATCATTGCCTGGCAATAGTGATAGTTCTTTCTGTATGTCCTGTGTGTTACATTAAGGAGATGATGTGGGTGCTCGGTGCTGTAAGCCCAAAATTTAGTTTTTGTGTCTCTTGTTGGAAGAATCCTGGAGCGCTCTTAACTAATAGTTTTAGAGAGTGCTCTAAGGGGTTTTGTGATTTCTTGCTTACGGAATTCAGTTATCGAGTTGCATTGGGGCTGGTAAACGTTTTTGCTTATACACTTCCTGGATATGGAGTTTCAGAAAAGAAGCGTCCTTGTCTTGTTATTGTCAAATTTCATAAAAAGGCATATCTCAATATTCTTTTTTGACATAATGGTTCTGCATGCATAGCTGCAAACCTTGGCTACCATTTGCTGTAGTCATTAGGAACATGACGTTGTCGTTTGAAGTTTTAGTCGTTTAAGGCCCTAATTCTGTTTCTTGTTACCGCTTTTGTATGTTTGCGACTGTTTCATCTATCTTCAAGAATGATGGTCGGGATCCCAAACAGATAGTACCAGTTCACAATTCTCAGGTCATGGCTCTTTCTCAAGTATTCCCGAACAATCTGAATGGAGGTGTTCTAACGTAAGCTGCGGGTTTTTCTTAAATTCATATATTTCCTGATTACGACGTTTGCAATTCTAATATATTGTTACTCTCCGGATGAAGGCCCCTTGATGTCTGCGATGCGTCAACTTCAGGTCAAGATTTATTTTCACTTGAAAATCCAGGTTCACATCCGGGTCTTCCAATGTTGAATCCGGGGACGCCATTGCTCCCTACTACTGGAGTACATCCATCGACTCCTGGATCATCTGGTGTGGCTCTCGGAAACAATTTGCCAACCACATCTGGCCTACAGAGTGCTTCTGCCAGGTAGAATTCTAATGAATGATTTGTATTGGTTAATGTACAAGTTTGTACATCTCTCAATTTACTCGAGGGTCTTACCTCTTTTTGTGGTTGATATACTTTTCCTTGTAGGGGTAGTAGATCTAACGGTCCTAGAGGGCCTTTGCCACATGATGAACAGCACCGGCTCCAACAATATAATCAACTGGTATCTGGTAGAAACCTGCAGCAGCCTTCCTTATCAACTACGGGAGCTGTCTCAGGATCTGATCGGCATCGCATGGTTCCTGGTGGAAATGCTATGGGTGTAACTGGAATGAATAGGGGCACACCCATGTCAAGGCCTGGTTTTCAAGGGACAGGCTCATCAGCAATGCCAAATCCTAGTGGTAGCATGCTTGCCTCTGGTATGGCGGGTGTTCCAAACACTGGGAATATTCACACTGGAGGAGCTTTTCAAGGAAACTCCATGCTCAGACCTCGTGAATCTGTCCAGCATATGATGCGGGTAACTAATTTTGGCTTTTGTTTGCCGCTATGTTTCTTACTTAACTTAGGTTTTAAGATTTTTCACATGCGGGAATTTAGTGTAATAAATTATTTTCTTACTTTTAACCACCTTGACTAAATTATCTGGCTCCTTGTTTTAATTTGTAGAAGTACAGCGATTCTTTTTCTTCTACCGCTGGTTGATTGACATTTTTGAATCTGTTTGACAGCATGACGAACAATCAAGTTAAGATAAAAACTGATATGCATGAGTTTCAGATGCAGGCTGCTCAAGGCAACAGTCAGGGGATCCCAGCTTTCAGTAATCTGAGTTCTGGATTTACCAACCAGACAACTCATGTTCAGTCGTACCCAGGCCATCTTTCCCAGCAGCATCAGATGTCACAGCAGTCACATGTGCTAGGCAACTCGCATCATCCTCATCTCCAGAGCCCAAGTCATGCCACTGGGACACAGCAGGAAGCATTTGCTATCCGTCAAAGGCAACTTCACCAGAGGTTTGTGCAGACACACCAGCAGCAGTTTCCAGCATCTGGTACTATGATGCCACATGTACAACAACAACCTCAGGGTTCTTCTGTTTCTTCTTCTCCACAAAACAGCCCTCAGACTCAACCACCTGTTTCGGCCCAGCCATTACATATGCCCCCAGTGTCGACCTCTCCCAATATCAATGCTACGGCACAACAGAACCCTCAAAAATCTCAGTTGCCTCTTCATGGTCTGGGTAGGAATCCTCAGTCTGGCGCTTCGGGCGTAAACAATCAAGCTGTAAAACAACGGCAGCGACAACTCCAGCAGCAGCAATCTGGAAGACAACATCCACACCAGCGGCAGCCAACCCCCGGTCAACAGCAGAATAAACAATTGAAGGGCATGGGTAGAGGAAACATGATCCACCAGAACATTACTGTTGATCAGTCACACCTGAATGGTCTCACAATGGCCCCAGTAAATCAGGCTACCGATAAAGGAGAGGCAGCAGTTCCAGTAAAGCATGATCAGCAGTCTAATGCCGGGACTGCTCCGACCACGCATCTGCAGTCTAAACCATTTGTTACTCCACAGTCATCAAATCAATCACAGCAATTTCCGAAATCATTTCCTGGTGCTTCTTCTCCGTCCCAACAACAGATGCAATTACATTCAGACAATAGCGTCCTAGGCCAAAGCTCGCCTGGGGCCCCATGTAACGTCTTATCCACCCCAAGTCAGTCAATTACACCAGCAGTTGCACCTTCCACCCATCAGCATTTGTTGCTACACCAAAAGCAGCGCAATCAAGTGCAATCAACAGCTCCACGAATTGTTCATCAGAATCATATAGGGAACTCTGATTTATCCAGGAAGCCCCAAGCTGAACGTATGCCACGTCTTCCACAATCTCTCACCAGTACCACCCAAACAGCTAGTATGAGTATGGCCAAGAGTATGCCTCAAGCGAGTAATGATTCGAAAAACTTAAAAGCAGTTGGTTCTACTGTGGTGCCTTCTCCAAGTGCACTGGATCCGCCATCCTGTACTGCTTCTGTGCAAAGCGCTGCTTCTAAAGTAGTAAACAGTTCCAATACCGATTCAGCTGGGAGTGATCCAATAACAACACCAACCCAAGGAGTAGCTCAGAAGCATGTATCTAGTGGCTTGCCTAGCCATGGGATCAAGGGCGTGACTCAGAGACAACAGTCTCTACCTTCAGAGGAAAAGAGACCAAATTTGGCAGAGGAGCTGACAGTACAAAATCAGAAACATATTGCTTCTGAGCAGCAGCCACAATTAGAAGAAGAACAAGAAATATCATCTTCAAAGGCTCCTGATACAAAAGTGGAAGAAGTACATGACAGATGAACCTAGAACCTGGAGTAGGTGTAGATCCTTCTGCAAGGGTTATGCTGGCCCTTTACCGAAAACCCTGTACAGGTAACCCAAACTGGTTTCTCTCTTCCGCCAAAGACTGGTCCCTCTTCAGAGTCCGGTGGTCACAGAATCACCAAGTGGTTAGCCTTTGGATTTGGCTGGAGATGCTGTGTAACATAACATTGGTTGTGGGGGGGTCGTCCAACAAGTACATTGTAAACTATGCAGATTGAGTTTGCAGATTTGATGAGAGAGAGCATAGGAGCGGGAAGGTGGATAGGATAAATTAGTGCAGGTCTTTTTTTGCCTCTTTTGATCACAGAAAGAGAGAAGGTATAATCATATGTAAATTACCATTGCGTCATAGAGAAGTCTCTCTCTTTTGGTTTGGGAGAGTGGAAACAGTTATATAATGTCTTGTACAGAAGTCTGCTCTTCCACTCCACTATTTTTTTTGTTTCACTTCTAATTTCTTCTCTTTGTGGGTTTAGGTTAAGTTTAATTTGATGTATTATTGTTCTTTCTCTTTTCTTATGTTTAGAAATATTAGTCGAAAAAAAAAAAAGAGTACATGAAATTGTAGATTACATGTACATTTGCTAGAATTCGTTAACTATGTTACAGAATTCGAAATCAAAAGATGAAAGTGAGAGAGATCGATGAGCATCTTTTGTTTTTCTTGTCATATTCTATTCAAAGAGGAAATGGTTAGAAAGAAGCAAAAGCAGTGTTGATAAGCTGAAGAAGACGAGTCTGAGAATTCTTTATCAAATCGAGCCGTTGAATCTCCATCTCTTTACGCAGCTTCACTGTTTCCTTTGCAAACTCTGTCTTCTTCTTCTCCATTGCCATTACTCTCTCAGCAAATACCTTAATCTCTGCAGCAACTGCTCTCGCTCCTTTCTTCCTCCCTTCTTCGTCATCATTCCTCTTCCTCTTCGATGATCTCTCTTTCTCTCCCCATGACAACATTCCTCCTCCAACGCCGGCGAATCTATTAACCGTGCCTGGCCTTCTCAGTATGTTGTTAATACTCCTCGATTTGCTCTGTCTCTCCTCTTCTTCTTCGTCTTCGTAATTGTCATCTTCTTCTTCGTTGTGATTACTCGAATTCGGAGGTAGTCGTGTGAGAGGACGAGCGGAGATTGGAGCTGGATTGCTATCTAATTCCTCCATTTGTGAATAGAATGGCCAAATTGAGATTGGTCCCATACTCTGCCTCTCTGATCGGAATCTCTTACGCATCTTTTCGATCTTATGGCGACACTGTGTAGATGACCTGTCAACGCCGGAACGAGCGGAGACAGCGACGGCGATCTCTTCCCAGTGAGTTGATTTGAGAGGACCTCGACCAATTTCGTACCATTTCTCTTTGTAGGATTCAATTAGGAGGAAAGTCTCGTCTTGAGTCCAGAGTACTGGTTGTGTTTTTCTGGCGAAGGCGGAGGTCGAGGCGGCTAAAGCCACGATGGTGTTATGTTGTGGTTGTGTGGTTGGATCTGAGGCTATGGTAGACGGCGATTGATTCTGTTGAGGCGGAGTAGCGGCGGAATTAGGGCTTGAATCAGAGGGAGGAGATGAAATCGGCGAAGGCGTAGCCATGAGTAAACTAAAAAATAATAGTGAGAGGAAACAAATAGCTTTGGATTTTTCAGAGTTAACTCAAAATTTGGTCTTTAATGGGATTTCTTTATCGTCGGCTTTTTACTTTTTGGCCCAATAACCATAAGTTAATTTCATTCTAGAGTCATTCGACAAGTTTTTAAAGTATTTGTAAAATTTGGCAATTTTTTTACTATATGATAAGTTTGTATATTTTAACGAAGAAACAAAATAATGAGAAGATAAGTAAATGTCTATATTGACCTCAATTATTCTTTGGTAAAAAAATATCCATTGATTTCTCTCTCATCAAATCACTTTTCCTTAACATAAACAATTTGTTGATTTTCTCTCTCATTGAATCACTTCTCTTTGATATAAATAATTTTTTTTGTTGAGAATCAAAGATAATTGTAGTTAGAGAAGTTGAATATTTTTTTTCCTAACAATTTAAGATGCATTTCGAAATTTATGGTAAAAAATAGTAAGATCGTAACCACAAAACACCATCCACAAATCTGAGATATCGTGGTTGTCACAAAAAAACACGTTGTCGTGTAGTTGTAGTATCAAGATCATAATACTATGGTATGTGACCACGAATCAATGAACTAAAATATATGAATTTATGATCAAAATTAATACTTCGAGTACTTTTTAGTTCTTTTTGGTATTTTCTAGTGAAAATAGTTTAAAAATCAGATCCGGACCCTAGAAATCCGATATTTTTAGGAGAGATAAAAGAGATGGACAAAGAGAAAAGAGAAAAAAAGAAAAATAGAGAAAAAACAAAAAAGAGAAAAAAGTAGGAGAGAGAAGAGAAAAAGGAAGAACAAATTTTTCTTTAATGTTATTTTTATTGTTTCTTTCAACATTCACTTCTCAACCATTTCTACAATTTTATTTTTCTTCAAATAATTTTTTCTAACTTTCGTTTAGACTGATTTGTGGATATATAGTAACCACGATACGGTAACCACAAAACATCGGTTATACATATATATCACCACAAAATATGTAATAGAACAATGAAAGCATAAGATATTGAACATCAATCTTATTTAGTAACCACGAAACGGTAACTACAAAACATCTGTTATACATATATATTAGCACAAAATACGGAATCGAACCTTGCAAGCATAATGCATTAAACACCAATCTTATTTAGTAACCATGAAACATCGATTATACATACACAAAGACGAACATTTAGAAAGAAAATGGTTCACCAATCGAACCAAGAAAAATATCCCAAACTCTAAGAACTGTAATCACAAAGACAAACATTTAGAAAGAAAATGGTTCACAATCCCAAACGAGAAATATGGTAAAATATAAATAATCCTGTAAAGAGAGACATGAAGATGTAAAGAGAAGAAAATAAATAGAGGGGGAAATAGAGAGAGAATAAAGAAAAGAAACCAGAGGAGGAGAAGAGAGAGAAAAAAACATGATTAAATTAATTTTATTTTTTATTTAGAGAATATTTTTGTTTCTAAGAGCAAAAAGAAAGAGAGTAATAGAAAAAAATAGTAAGAGTGAGAAAAAGAAGGATAAAGAGTTATTTGGTAAAAAACCAACTCGAACTTGTTACGAGAAAGTAAATTGACATTTGAGACAATAACTTTAAAAAATGTGACATCTTAGACAAAATGTTATTTTTCTTTACATGACAAAAAAACGTAATTGATATTAGTAAATTGTAAATTGTAAGTAAGAAAATTACACAACAATGCCAATATAATCCCCAACCAGTAATCTATACAATAATGGGGAAGGGGGAGGAACCTCATGTGGACACGTGGCAACATCTCTCTTCAGCAATTATCTATGAAACCTACGTCAGTCAAACGTCTATACCATTATCCATGTCTCATTGGAAACGTTTAATTTCTTCTACTCGATTTATCTTCTTCCTTTAATGTATTGTCAAATTCCTTTTAAGATGGAATCGATTCGTATTTTCATCCCAATTAAATTACTTCTCTTCTTCGTCATTTAGATCTCCTCAGATTATTGTTCAGGGGAATTTTATGTCAACTTGATCTCTTCAGAGCTCTGCTCTGAAAATCCATCCATTGATGACCGCTTACGCGCTCCGGGTGGCACGACTTGGAACCAATTCAGGTGTAAACCTGGCGAATCTCAGATAAATCGTTTCTCCATTTGACAGGAATCTGTTCGATCACCATGAGATTTTTCCTCCTTTTTCTTCGTCCTTCGTATCATTTTCTCTGTACAGACAATCCCACGCTAGAATCATATCTCAACTTGTCAAACCTAGTGGGAAGCGGTTGCATCGATCTCGTTTGATACACTCGTC
>OVAU01001041.1:0-16312 GCA_900406315.1 Biscutella laevigata subsp. laevigata
TGAGTCCAGCCGGTCCTGAAACTCTGTTGCATTAGCATCCTCGCCGTCCATGTAAAGCCAATCTTGCACCTGACGTACGCAAGACACCCTTCACTGTCATTGGAAACCAATGGTTTATATAGTTCGAAAGAAATTTGATACAAACCTCATCAAGCTTCTCAATAAACGCCTTGCGTTCTTCTTGGGTGGATATCTTTTCAAACTCAGGTGTTTCTAACTGTACAAGTATCCAAATAAAACCAAAGCTTTGAGTTTTGAGTTAATGCCAACTAAAAGAATATATTTATGTTGGGAGAAATGGAACACTAAGGAAAAACAAGAACCATGAAGTAGCCAAGAGGTTTTCTATAGAAGTCACACACCTTCTCTTTGGTAGCATATACATAAGATTCAAGGTTATTTTTTAACTCAGCCGTTCTTCTTCTTTCCCTATCTTTCTTGTCCAAGACTTCTAATTTTATCTTAGCTTCAGCAAGAGATTCTTTCGTTAAAGGTGCCCCAGGTCCAACAGTTTTCTCAACTACCTACAACTCATATATTCGAACAGAATTGGTCAGTGGTAATGTGGTACTGGCAGAAATCAAGAAGATCTCGGAAACAGCAAGCCAAAATACCTTCAGTGGGATCCTGAACGTTTGCTTTTTCAACTTTCTTTCCGTGCCCAGGTCAAGCACAACTGGTTCTTCTGCTGTTGTATTAGAAGAAGTGCTGTTTCCAGCATCGGCTTGTAGCTCCTCTTTATTTTCTTGTGAACTATCGTCAGAGCCATTGCTTGTTGATGTGGTTGTGTTATTATCAATAGTGACGTTCTTCTTAGGAACTTCTACCCATTCTGTGATCTCTATTACAGCATCTCCTCGATCTAGACTGAGAATCCCACTTCCACTTAGAGAGAAATGCAAGTTTGCCTTGATAGGTGCTGACGAATTCCGGGACGAGTATCTGTCCAGATCAAAAACTTCTATTCATTAAGTTTAATAGAAGATTTCACATATTGATAGAAAATTGTTCTCTGAAAATGGAAAGCTAAACAGAACAGTAAAACACTGAACTTTAGGCTCGTACCTCTCAGCTGCATCCGCCAAACCAGAAATAGAATACTGTGCAAACACAGGGGAGGTGGTTCCTGGGGGTAGAATATCCTTCGACTCATAAGCAAGTGACACGTCAAAATCTTTGTCAAGGACAAATGTTCTGAACATCTGTTAGGGAATCAGGTACACAGAATTACTACAAGACAGGCAAACATTTTCTAAGCTTCAAAAGGTGTTGAATGTAAAACAGTACCTTGCTGGGTAGCTTTTTCATCCGTGGTACGAGTTGTTGCTTTGTGCTCTCATCTTTCTGAACATTAGGGCCTTCCAACTCAACTAGAAAACCATAGGGGGAACCATCAACTATACCTAGCCTACGTTTCAACTTAATTCCATCGCTCAAGTTAGCAGCATGTAGTGCTGAGCCAAGGACAATAGCCTCGTCAGCATCCAGATGTTTGTCTAAATCTTGTTTCCCAATAAATTCCTGGATTTTGCTCTGTTATATAAAAATTCAGATATTTACTTCAGTCGAGAAGATAAATCTAAATTTTCACAATGTCGGAAGAATAAGTCAAATTGATTGGCTTCATGGAACTTCTGGTGTCTATATGTATAATCTACCTGTAGTTTGGGAACTCTAGTAGCTCCTCCTATAAGCTCCACTGCATATATATCATCAATCTTTAAACCTGAATGCTTGAGCACATCTTCTAAAGGTGTAAGAGATCTTTCCCACAGATCTTTACACAGTTCCTCAAACTTCTCACGGGAAATTGTGCTCCTGAAAGAAGATAGGTTAGAATATGACGCTCATCGAAAAGTCAGACCATCATTATGCAAATTTGAGCAAGTGAATGAAGAAGGTAGTTCAGAGAGTAACTATAACACTCCAAAATTCAGATATCGTGAGGGCAATGTTCTAAATTATAACCGCTTTGCCAAATAGATGCTGGATACAGATTAATAAATCATCTCAACACGTTCAAGGCACTGAGGATATAATAGAAAGAAACCTTGATATATTGTATAACCCTCATTCAAATATAATAGCATCATTTACCTGAAGTCACGATCATCATGGAGAGATTCAACAGATATTGGCGCCGCAGTGTTTGCACTCAAAATTTCCTTTGTACGTTTGACTTGTTTTTTCAATTTAGCCATTGCTTTGGGGAACTTCCTCACATCAACTCCATTACCGAGCTGTTTATTAAACTCATCAGCAAAGTACTCTACCAAGCGCATCTCCATACTCTGTCCGCCAAGTTCCGAGTCCCATCTAACATCCTTGACCTACATTTACATAAATACGTTTGAGCCGTAATGAAAACCAGTCCAACCAAATCCGAACAAAACAAATTAACATGTCTAGGCAGCGCTTACGTCACACATGTTCCATGAAGAAAAATATGAAGAAACCAGAAAATACAATAAATCTGAAACAAAAGCTGGAATACTTAAATAACAGCAGTATTAACCTGAAATTGGTTGACAGAAACAGTCTTTCCATATTCTTTCTCACTGTAAGCTGAGTAATAGACAAGGGCTGCGTAAGTACTACTTGAACCCATATCATAAAATATGACATGCCTCGACCCATTTGAGAAATCCTTATCGATCCCATACTGCAAAGCAGCACCGGAATGTTCATTAACCAAGGAGAGGACATTAACCCCAGCTAATTGAGAAGCCTGGATCAAACCACGTCTCTCAGCCTGCCCAAAGTAAGGTGGAACTGAAACAACCATATCCTTCACTTGGATTTTTGCATGGAACTCTGCAAGATTAGAGGCGTAACCCAGGATCATAGCTAACAACTCCTCCACTGAGTAGACAGTTGAACCATCATCAATCTTAATACCAACTGCTCCTCTGGGATCCTCAACGAGATCAAACGGCAAGTACACAGAATCGACGAAATCCTTTACATGTTTGAAAGGTTTTCCCACCATATCCCTTAGTTGTGAATAAACTTTATTCGGGTAACGAGCCGTAATTCCTGCAGCTTCTTCGCCTAGTAACCGGTCTCCAGATTGGAATGCCACTAAAGCTGGAGATTTCCGTTTGGACATCTCGTTAATGGCTACAGAGATTGGGCTCTGTCCTTGTTTCAGATTAACTACGGCAACTTTTACCCATTCCGAACCTAGATCTACACTCGAAACAGCCGATTCCGATGGAACAGGGAGTACCGATAGCAATGACAACAAAACCACTAACCCGGTAAAAATCTTCCCCATATTCCGATCGTTAACTAAAAACAGAGAGTACGGTCGCACTTCCTCTGCAGGGGAAAAACAAACAGCTGCATTAGAACCAAAAACCCTAGAAACAGAGTGAATCCAGAAAAAAAAAATGCAATGAGATTACAACTTCAAATCGATCACGGCCGATAATACACGTTTAATCAACTCTAACTAACTTTTAGCACAACCACCACAGACTAAATTACTTAAGCAAGTAGAACGGAAGACGAAAACGTTAAGATAAAGCAGTGTTCTCCGCAAACAAACAGGAACATTTCCGATACTCGGATAGAAAAGAAGAAGAAAAAAATGTAACCGGGGCAGGTATGTTAAATCGGAAGAAAGTCCGATAGACAAACAAGTAATATGAGAGAGAGTGAAGCAAAAGATAAAGACCAGTTTCCGAGCTCGGAACGCATTCTCCGGGAGAAATCGATTAGCAGATTCAGAGTTTTGGTTCTGGAGAAAGCTTAAGGAAAGAGAAAGTAAACAAACGGGAGACGAGAGAAATGCTGAGGTGGAATAAGCGATACCTCCAATGGAAGCATTCCACGTGTTATTACAGACACGTGTAGAAATCTGAGAAGCTTCGTGTGTTGGTGATTACGCTTTCCGTAGGCCAAGAAGTCTGGAGTCTGGAGTGTGTCTAATAACTACAATAAATTACGCTTAGTTTCTTCGTTATTGAGGACTACAAATCCAATTAAGCTAGTTTTTGTTCTTTTCGATGGGGTGTATTGCGTTTACACTTACAACAGTGGTTGGAACAAAGATACAATTTGGTTGTAACATTGCAATGCTTTTTCACTAAGTATGGCAATCTTGAGTTTGGACTTGAATGGAAATATATTCAAAATGAAAATACAAACAAAACAAATTAGGAATCAGGGAAAACTTGATTTTACACTTCAGGAAATCTAGGGAATACAAAAAAACAAAACTACATTTTGAGGTAATAATATAAGACAAATACAAGACAAGACACGAGAGACAGTTTTGGTGGGGTTTCAAAATCAGAGAAATAAAAAGAGTGGCGAGTTTATATATGCCTATTAGATAGAAGTATCTATGAACACTTGAAGCAACAAAGCAGCTACGTAGCAAAGCTCCTATTCCTCTTCTCTACCTGAGTGTTGATCAATTGCTGACAACAGCTGAAACAACATAAGAGTTTTCTATTTAAATCAGGTAGATTCTGGTAGTTGTATGCTTTTATTCTCCTCCAAATGAAGTTTGGATTTGACCAACTTACTTGGTTTCAGTGAGATCGAGTGACCTCCATTGATGCAGTGGAACCAATTTGTTAGTCTGGGAAAACTTCGTCGTGCTCAGTTTCTACTGAAGATGAATGTTCATGACCAGATCTGGTGCTGTTGTGGGTCTCTTCTGATATGTCTTCTTCTTCATCTCCGGGTGTGGTTTTGTCATAGGAAAAGGGTCTCTGACATATGCAAGATTGTGGATACTCGTGGAACTCACCACGTCCTGGTTTGAACTCATCAGGATCGCCCATGAATCCGCGTTGACAAGATTTCACTTTTTTGGCGAAAGTTTGCCACTCCATCTTTTCACGGTCCATGAACAATGCACTGAGCTTCTTTGCGTTTGGCCTGATGGTCCTCTTGTGTCCCATGTACCTCCTGAAATCACATAATCAGAAATGGTGATTCGTGTATAATGGGTTAAGTGGACCAATGAACATGAGAACTAGAGCAACACAAGAGAATTCTTCGATGCATTTGCAAAGCATCATATATAAAGAGCTAATGAAGATGTGCCGTGTATGCCTCAACAAAACCTACTTAATTATATGTTGCAAACCTATTATAGCTCAAGGATGGACTTTAATGAAATAGGTGTTTTGGTTTTTGTAAACTAATAACTGATAAGAAGGCATAGCCCGCTATTTCATGCTGGAAAAACATATTTTAACACCAGATGTCTAATGAGAACAAGTAGTTAGGTACGTTACCTTCGGCCTGCAAGAATCTTGGCCATATTTCCATTATTATTAGTGATGAAGACGTCACTTTCGTCACTGACTATGTAGTCAATAGCAGCAAGGCGTGAAGAAAAGGGAAGCAGAGGCTTGAGCTCATCATTGGCAAGCATTTCCTTGGTGTAAAAGTTTGGAAACAGCTCCCTGAGTGGGCTCAGTGTCTTTTCACCACCGTATATTTCTCCAGATGCAACATAGATGTATGTGTCATTTGCAAAACCAACAGCCCGCAGCATTAAGCCCACTTCATGAGGAGTAAGGGGGCATTTCCCACGCTTTCTTTCTTCCAGAGGGTCCAGATCCTGTGATGATTTTCTAGTGAGATATTGTGAATCCAAACAACTTATACAAGAAAAAGGCTTTCAGTGTGATGCTTCCAGATAACAAATACAGATACAGAAAATATGAGAAGAACAAACACAGAACAAGTTTCAGTTCGTTGCACCTTTAGAGAAATAACGCAGAGAAATTTGGAAATCTAATAACTTATGTATTGAGTGTGGTGATCACTCACAGGCAATGTGTCCCACCGTTTTCTTATTTCTCTCAGCTCAGCTCGCTCTTTTTCACCCCCGCCAAAGTCACAACCGGAGAACGCTAGCATGTCGGGCTCAAATCTGCAATTCAGATATGTATGGTTACATACATGACATGAAGATGCAGACGTCTTGCTTATATTACATGAACGAAAGACCATTAAGAAGAAATCAGTGAAACAATCTACAGTGGGCAAACCTCAAATGGACAGCAATAAAACGTCTGGTCATCTTTCTCATCCTCTTGACCACTTTCATTCCAACTGATTGTATGCGCTTTGTGAATCTTAAAGCATGATAGTTGACCCTGCAGCGCAACTTCTGCATATCTTCATCTAGATCATTTGCTAGTCTGTAGTCAAACTTTGTCAATTGTAAAACCTGCAAACATGAACTGGTTGCTATCATACAAAACTGAAACAGAACCACATAATTTGTGGGAACTGCAGAAAAATATATATACCTGGTGTAATATAGGCACCAGATGTTAAACTCAATGAATAGTAATGCATATGATTCTACTAATGAACTAACTAATACAATTTGATTCTAAGGTGAAACAGTCTTACGTGTCTTCTTGAGAGAATTGGCAATACTTGATCGAGATAATACTCCGGAGTAGACTTTCGAGGGACACGCATGGTATAAGGAGGTTTTTCCATTGACCGCATGACTTTGTCCGGAACTCTCTTTACTATAGTCACATCTTTGGTGAGGGAAGAGATGAACCAATTAACGTCAAAAATTTCATTGAAGTCACTGATGAACAAAGAACTTTTTCAGTTAATGTTTGTGATACAAACAGATTCAGCTGATGCATTCGCATAGGAAAAGATACAGCAACTGAGTATCTTNTTCATTGAAGTCACTGATGAACAAAGAACTTTTTCAGTTAATGTTTGTGATACAAACAGATTCAGATGATGCATTCGCATAGGAAAAGATACAGCAACTGAGTATCTTTATTTGCCAAAACTTGTTGAAGTTACCTGTCATCTTTCCAGTAAGAATGGTGATCCAACTCGGGTACAACTAAAGTAGCATTAAGAATCCGTGCAACAACCACTGCATCTGTTATCTGTTTTTGAAACAAACAAAGGAGACTTCAATGAAGATATATAACTCTATTCCCTAACATCTTAAGGATACTAAGCAGTATAGCCACGAGTACTCTAATGGGCTTATCCTAACACATTTTTTTCTCAAGACATAATATGACTTACTCCTGTTCTTTGTTGGTTCAGGCCTCCACTAGCTGCAATAAGCAAATATCCATTAGACGAGAGTTCCTGGACAGCAGCTGCATCCCCAAAACAAGATGAAAAAAATGTGAGAGGAAAGTATTTTTACACTACATGTTCTCAATGATGCAAGAACAAGAATTATGAAGCCTCGTTTACTTGTATATTAACGGATACTCAAGTTTGTAGTTTNTGGCAGAAACAAAATGTGCTCGTTTAAGTTTTAACCAAAGTAAAAAGAGCGAAGGCATATTATTTCTTAGATCAATAAAGTCCCAAAATTTTCTTTCTAGCAACCAAGATCCATCTGGAATGGATTCAAGTTTCACTTCCTGATAATCCCTTATTCAATCAAGTAAAAATGTAAGGAGATCGGACATACGTGGGAAGTTCCTTCCTCTTTCACTGCATCCATAGAAGAACTTCGAATATTTTGACTTCCATACATCAATTGGTTCCCTTCGACTCATATCCTGAGAATATCAAGTTTCAAGACTCGAAATAGAACAAAAGTGGGAAAACTCAAACTATATGCAACCTAAAGAAGCAATGTTGTTACGAAATTGAGCAGGAGAAGAGTGAGTATATAAGTACAGGTAAGAAATGAAAAGCTGAGTTGGCTGAAACTGCTAATAGAAAGATTACCAGTAAGCTCCGTTTGCTCAATTGCTGAGAATACCACTCGAGGTGAGAGGCTACGTGACCGGTGAAGAGTGAGATGACCCCTAAAGAGAAAAGCATGAAACCACAAAGCCATGTCGACATTACCGTTCTCTTAGGATGAGACAAGAAAGATCCCCATTTCCATAAAACACCCTTGTTTGGGCCGTGTGAGCCACCGTTCAGCTGCTGCGGCAGAGGCGAAGGCGAGTTCGTCGACAGCCTCCCACTGGACCTCCACACCTCAGCTACGCCCATAGATATAAGAGACTTCTCACCACCAATTTCATCACTGATTTCAAGGAAATGACATCCCCGAAACGACGAAGAATCGGGAAACCACGGAATCTGGTACACGAATCGACGTTTTCAGGAGAATGCCCTGATCGGAGCTAAACAGATCGGAGGATTAGGGTTTTCAAAGTGCCCGGCAAAGTAAATTTAAGGATCTCTCTCGCTCTGAGTTCGAAATGGTGAAGACGGAGAAGAGACAGACACTGTACAGGCGTTGCCTTTTTGTCCTAAATTTTTTTGTTTGCTAACTATTCACCTGAATTAATTAGTTTAATTAGCTATACTAATTAAATCAAACCGGGAATTAATCTTAACCGAATTATCCATCGATTTCTTGTCCGCTTATAGCAATTAAGATTTTACTTCAAGTTAGCTTAGCGTTGGGTCACGTGTCCGTCGCAAACCCACCGGCGAGTTATTAACGATCAAACGATAAACCAAACCGAAAATTTGACGTACCAAATAAAAGACCAATATAGAATTACACCGGGTTCAACGTCAATTAGGCTTATATAAAAAGGATAACAAGCTGGTTTTAGTTTAGTTAAGTGACTGGACCAGTAATCAAGTCCATGTTAGTTAATTTGATCACGTTACGTGGAGCAATCATTAATTAAGCTATCAATTTTCATTAACATGGATATAATTCGTTTTGTCAGAATCTTGGTGGCACTACACAGAAAGTCAAACGTTTTTTCTTTTTTTTCTTTCTGTTAACAATAAATAGTCAAATGTCTCTAAAAATAAATAGCCACTAGATTTTTGAGCATCACACGAGATATCTATACATTTATATTAAACTAGGAGAACACCCGTGCGATGCACGNTATATAATTCATAATTATTTGATTCACTTATATCGAATTGAATTTTTTACGTATATCTAATTGAATTTTTTTTTTCTATTGGAGATCGAGAACCCGGTTTATACCAGTTTAATGTTTATCTGAATTGTATATATAAATATTATTGTACAGTCTGGTTCAAAAATGAGAATAACAGATTTAACAAACTTTCATTTATCTATGTTATTCGTACGATCGTAATATGGTATCAGAGCTTTCCTGCTCGATTCTCATCTGATTCCTCGCTGATTTCTCTTTTCTCACTGATTTCGTCTCTCTTCAGCTCTGATTGATCTCTGTTTCTTCGATTTCGAGTCGAATTATGATTTTGGTGAAGAACTTGCCTCGGAGAAATACTCGGAGAAATCAGAATTCCGAGACTGCTAGCTCTACTCATTTCGCTCCTCCGATNCGAATTATGATTTTGGCGAAGAACTTGCCTCGGAGAAATACTCGGAGAAATCGGAATTCCGAGACTGCTAGCTCTACTCATTTCGCTCCTCCGATCATAAAAAGCGCAATGAAACGAGCGATGAAGACTGGTGTTCTTCCAGAATCAACAGATTCAATTCACTCTCCATTCTTCATGCACAGAGCCGGTCATCCAGGTTTGCAAATCATATCTCTTCGTCTTGATGGAACAAACTATGATGATTGGAATGCTGCGATGAAGATTGCCTTAGAAGCTAAGAATAAGATCGGTTTTGTTGATGGTAGTTTGCCTCGTCTTGATGAAAACGATCTTAATTTCCGCATCTGGTCACGATGCAATAGCATGGTTAAGTCTTGGTTGTTGAATTCTGTTTCGTCTCAGATNAAACTATGATGATTGGAATGCTGCGATGAAGATTGCCTTAGATGCTAAGAATAAGATCGGTTTTGTTGATGGTAGTTTGCCTCGTCTTGATGAAAACGATCTTAATTTCCGCATCTGGTCACGATGCAATAACATGGTTAAGTCTTGGTTGTTGAATTCTGTTTCGTCTCAGATATATCGAAGCATTCCTCGTATGAATGATGCGAAAGATATTTGGTGTGATATTCGGGAACGCTTTCATATGACTAATCTGCCACGGGCCTTTGATCTCACTCAAGAAATACAAGATTTACGTCAGGGATCTATGTCCTTATCTGATTACTATACAAAATTGAAGACTCTATGGGACAATCTGGACAATACTGAAGAACCTGAGGATTCTTGTATTTGCGGAAAGGCAATTCGAATGCAAGAAAAGGTGGAAAAGAACAAGATAATCAAATTTCTTGTCGGATTGAATGAATCATATGCTCATATTTGTCGTCATATATCATGAAGAAAGCGTTGCCGACTCTTGCAGAGGTTTACAACATTCTGGATCAGGATGATAGTCAGAAGGGATTTTGTAACTCAAGCATTCCTCCTAGCCCTGCGATTCGGTTTGGGTCGGTTTTTTCGGTTTTCAATTTTACCGAATTGAACCGATTAAAATCTCGGTTCGGTTTTTGGTTTTTCGGTTTTTCAAAAATCGAACCGAAATTAACGGATTTGTCAAATTAAACCAAAAAACCGGTTAATTTCAGATATTTCGGTTAATTTCGGGTAATTCGGTTAATTTTGGTTAATTCGATTCGGTTCAATTCGGGTTTTTCAGTTAATTTCAGGTATTTTCGGGTATTTTGGTTTAAATTAAAAATTTCGGTTTAATTTTGGTTTAATTTTGGTTTAATTTCGGTTTAATTTCAATTTTTTTTAAAAAAAAATTATTCGGTTAACCGATCGGTTCGACGAACCGAACCGATCCGAACTGAGAACCGAAATCAATTTTAAATTGGTTCCGATTGGTACCCGACTGATAACCGAAACCGAACCGAAAACCGAAAAAACCGGTTCGGTCTGGTTCGGTTTTTTATCGCAGGGCTAATTCCTCCTGTTGCTTTCCAAGTCCCTGAAGCTGCCTCAAATCTCCCTGTCAATGACATTGACTCAAACTTATGCTATGTTACTTCAGGACCTCACAAAGGCAGACCTATTTGCTCTTATTGCAACAGAGAGGGACATATAACAGATCGTTGCTACAAGAAACACAGTTTCCCTCCTGGTTTTGTTTTCAAGTTCAAGAATAACAAAGCTCCTAATAAGGTTCAATGACATTGACTCAAACGTATGCTAGGTTACTTCAGGACCTCACAAAGGCAGACCTATTTGCTCTTATTGCAACAGAGAGGGACATATAGCAGATCGTTGCTACAAGAAACACAGTTTCCCTCCTGGTTTTGTTTCCAAGTTCAAGAATAACAAAGCTCTTAATAAAGTTCAGAAATATCAACATGTTACTGCTCAAGTTGCTCTCTCTAAAGATCACAACACAAAGTCTAACAGTCTCGAAGGTTTGATTGGAAATTTGAACAAGATCAGATCCAACAATTCATTGCGTTGTTNGTTCATTGCGTTGTTCAGTTCCCAACTTCAAACTCAGCCTTCTGGACATTTGACAGAAGCTAGCACATCTAAGAAAACTCAACCAAATACCTCTGGTATTGATTTCTCTCCCTCGATTTATAGTTTTGTTGGTGTATTGACTATATCTCGAACTATTATGAACACTGATTCATGGGTGATCGATTCTGGAGCTACTCATCACGTCTCCCATGATAGATGTCTGTTTTCTACAATGGATACTTCTTTTGCCAGCTCAGTTAATCTACCTACAAGTTCTTCTGTTCGTATAAGTGGCATTGGTGACATCCACATCAACAAAGATATCTGCTTGAAGAGTGTTCTCTTTATTCCTGAGTTTCAACTGAATCTCATCAGTATAAGTTCCTTAACAGACAATCTTGGTACTGAAATTGTATTTGATTCCTCCTCTTGCAAAATCCAGGATCCTATCAAGGAGTTGACGATTGGACAGTGTAAAAGAGTTGCAAATTTCTATGTTTTGGACACGTTTTCAATCATGGTGAATGCAGTAGCTGATATTGGTGTCTGGCATAAGAGGCTTGGTCATCCATCGTTTTCTCGCTTATATGTCATCTAAGATCAATTGGAACATCGAAGCTTAAGAATAAAGGGAATGTTTATTGCCATATTTGTCATTTGGCAAAGCAGAAGAGATTATCTTTTCCATCTCAGAACAATGTTTGTAATGAAAACTTTGAGTTGATACATATTGATGTTTGGGGACCATTTTCTGTGGAAACAATGGAAGGTTAGCGATATTTTTTTAACTATAGTGGATGATCATTTAAGAGCTACTTGGATAAATCCGATGAAAACTAAGAATGAAGTGCTAACAGTGTTTCCTGGTTTTCTTTATATGGTTGAGAATCAATTTGGGATCAAAGTCAAAGCAGTCCATTCAGACAATGCTCCAGAGTTGAACTTCACTGCATTGTATAGAGAGAAGAGCGTTGTCTCGTATAATTCTTGCCCCGAGACCCCAGAGCAGAACTTGGTTGTGGAACGTAAACATCAACACATNTATGGTTGAGAATCAATTTGGGATCAAAGTCAAAGCAGTCCGTTCAGACAATGCTCCAGAGTTGAACTTCACTGCATTGTATAGAGAGAAGGGCGTTGTCTCGTATAATTCTTGCCCCGAGACCCAGAGCAGAACTTGGTTGTGGAACGTAAACATCAACACATTCTCAACGTGGCTCGTGCTTTGATGTTTCAATATCAGGTTCCTCTTATGTTTTGGGGAGATTGTGTGATGACTGCTGTCTTTCTCATTAACCGTACTCCAACTTTGATTCTTTCTGATAAGTCTCCTTTTGAGGTTCTAACAGGCAAGCCTCTGGATTACTCTCAGCTTAAATCCTTTGGTTGTTTATGTTATGGTTCTTCCTCTCTGAAATAGCGACACAAATTCATGCCAAGATCAAGGGCCTGTTTGTTCTNGTGATGACTGCTGTCTTTCTCATTAACCGTACTCCAACTTTGATTCTTTCTGATAAGTCTCCTTTTGAGGTTCTAACAGGCAAGCCTCTGGATTACTCTCAGCTTAAATCCTTTGGTTGTTTATGTTATGGTTCTTCCTCTCTGAAATAGCGACACAAATTCATGCCAAGATCAAGGGCCTGTTTGTTCTTGGGATATCCAGCCGGGATCAAAGGTTATAAGCTTTTGGATTTGGAGAGTAACTCTGTGTTTATCACCAGACATGTGATATCCTTTGGTGAAATCAACAGGTCATTCTCAATCTATTAATCCGTTTGCACCAATAGATTCTGAACCCTCAAATCCCATCACCAATCCACCAACTTCTCTTTCATTAATCTCTTCAGACCACCCCTCACCAATCACCAACACCGAACACTCTTCTTCTATTATTCCATCTGACTCTCTTGGCATAAAAAACCGTAAACCACCTACATATTTACAAGACTATCAATGTCACTCTTTTCAGACCTATTTTTTCCCACTCACATACTCTAAACTTTCTCCTTCATATCGTTCCTTCATCAATCTTATCACAAACATTCCCATTCCCAAATCTTATTATGAGGCTCATAACTCTAAAGAATGGTGTGTAGTGATTGACAAAGAGATTGAGGCTATGAAATCTTCGAAGACTTGGGGTATCGTCTCGTTACCAAAAGGGAAGAAATGTGTGGGCTGTAAATATGTGTTTACACTGAAGTTTCACTCAGATGGCAGTCTTGAAAGACGTAAGGTCAGGTTAGTGGCTAAGGGATATACTCAAAAGGAAGGGTTAAACTACAATGATACTTTCTCTCCTGTGACAAAAAGGGCAACGGTTAAACTGTTGTTGAAAGTGGTTGCATCTCAGAAGTGGTTCCTCACTCAGCTTGATATCTCGAATGCATTTCTTAATGGTGACTTAGAGGAAGAGATATATATGAAGTTATCTGAAGGATATGCTTCACGACAAGGGCTAAATCTGCCTAACAATGTTGCTCTTCGATTATACAAATCGATAAACGGCCTTAAACAAGCCTCCAGACAATGGTTTAAGAAGTTTTTTTTATTGTCTTTTGCATCTGAAGTTCAGGAAAGGTAATGGGGATCATACACTGTTTCTGAAATCTCACGATGATGGTTTTCTTGCAGTTTTGGTATACGTAGATGACATCATAATTGCAAGTACCAATGAGAAACTCAGTCAGGACTTAATTGCAGAGTTGAAGTTAAAGTTTAAGCTCCGGGAACTTGGTCATTTGCAATACTTTTTGGGGCTGGAAGTTTCCANCTTTGCAATAATTTTTGGGGCTGGAAGTTTCCAGATCAAGTGCTGGGATCTCCTTATGTCAACGCAAATATGCTTTGGAAATTCTCAGCACCACTGGAATGCTCAATAGCAAAGAAGTTTCAGTTCNATTTGCAATACTTTTTGGGGCTGGAAGTTTCCAGATCAAGTGCTGGGATCTCCCTATGTCAACGCAAATATGCTTTGGAAATTCTCAGCACCACTGGAATGCTCAATAGCAAAGAAGTTTCAGTTCCTATGATTCCTAATCTCAAGCTTTCTAAAGAATATGGTGACCTGGTACAGAATCCAGAGTAATATAAACATATTGTTGAATGGTTGATGTATTTCACCATCACTCGTCCAGATATCAAGTTTGCAGTGAACAAATTATGCCAATTTTCCTCTGCTACGAGAACCACACATCTTCAGGCCACGTATCGTGTTCTTCAATACATCAACGGGACCGTTGACCAGGGCCTGTTATATTCTGCTACTCCGGATTTCTCTCTCAAAGGTTTCGCTGACGCAGAATGAGCATCTTGTCCGAATAGTAGACGTTCCACTACTGGCTTCAACATGTTTGTTGGAGACTCTTTGATATCATGGAAATCAAAGAAGCAACCGACTATATCTCGATCATCTGCAGAAGCATAGTACAAAGCTTTAACTTTGGCGTCTTGTGAGCTCCTTTGGATTAAAACTTTGCTTCAAGACTTGAATGCTTGGTCTTCATAACAGGTTCCAGTCCTTTACTCCGACAATACAACTGCAATTCATATTGCCTCTAATCCAGTTTTTTCACGAGCGGACGAAACACATTGAGCTCGATTGCCACACAGTTCGTGAGAAGCTGGATAAAGGTCTGCTTAAGACTTTACATGTTCGGACTGCAGATCAAGTTGCTGACATTCTAACAAAGCATATGTTCCATAATCAGTTTGAATATCTTAAATCCAAGATGAGCCTTCAAAATATATGTTCCATATCTTGAAGGGGGTTATTGGAGATCGAGAACCCGGTTTATACCGGTTTAATCTTCATTTGAATTGTATATATAAACATTATTGTATAGTCTAGTTCAAAAATGAGAATACCAGATTTAACAAACTTTTCTTTCTCTCTGTCATTCGTATGATCGTAATATTGTCAATTGGTTACACAATAAACCGATATTTTAATCAAATTCTCACAATTGAAAAGAATAAATGTTCTCACCAAAACTCAAACCTATAACTTGATAATTAAAACCACTGGCGGATCAGGGGCAAATGCCACCATTAAAAAGCCTAAAACCCTTGAATTTATACAGAAATATTTAAAAAATTATATATATACCCTTTAAAATCTAGAACTGTTTGTTATTGCCACCACTAAATTAAATTGCTAAATCGCCCCTGATTAAAACTATCAAATATTTATAGATTAACATCACATGTTCATCGATTCAAAATCTACTTGCACGATTCATCTTTATGTAAAAGATTTATCTAAATAGCTTTGTGAATATATATTTTTCCAAAAGTAATAAACTATTTGTGTGTCGAAATCAACGAGTTTTCCATTCAAAGCGTTATGTAGCAAAGTGATTTTTCCATCGAATCTAATGGATCGTTCTATCAAAGAACACGACCTAAGAAAAGAAAAAAATTGTGAATAAGGGTTTCGTATCCTTTGCTTTAATCAAGCATTAGAATTGAGCTCGTACTCTGTGCGGATATTTATTTTGAAAATAATACAAACATATTGACAAAAAAATTAATGTTAACATAGTGTTTGAAATTAATGTGAATATCTATACTATAAAGTAAGATTTTGGTGACATTTGTCCATCTCTCTCATTGGTTGATAAAAATTAAATATAGAATTTAATTAAATAAATTAAGAGAATTTTTGAAACTTTATTAGTTCTTATTAATTCTATTTAAAATTATTAGTCTCATTAATTCTATTTAAACTAACTAATTATATTTAAAACTCATAACCACTAATTTTCACAATATTTAACCGATATCTTCAAATCTTCTATTCAAATTATATTTAATTGTATTTAAAACTCCCAATTATTAGTTTCAAAACCAAATGTAACATAAGTCTTACAATGACCATTAATTTTATTTAAAATCAAGTACTTTTATTTAAAACTCACGACCACTAATTCTTCACAATATGTTACCTACATCTTCAAATCTTCTATTCAAAGTTATATTTAATTATATTTAAGGCTCTCAATTATTAGTTTCAAAACCAAAATGTAACATAAGT